>CM035410.1:124534580-124614580 GCA_020310875.1 Ceratopteris richardii | reverse complement strand
CTATGAGCACTATAGTGTAAGAGAGTAGCTTGAATTCTTTTTCTTTTCTGTGAGTCAGCGTGTTGATTCAGCTCTATTCTCTTGAGAAATTCTTACCATTTGTATTGTTCTGAGTGAGTTAGTCTCCATATCAGTGGCCCCTTATGCTGATGGGAAGAACCTGTTGTATTGGAGTTATTACTTTTAGGGTGGCTTGTTAGCCCTAAGCTTGCACTTTTGAGCATCACTCTGCCCCACCTTGTAATCCATCTTATTTCAATCAAGAAGTGGATGGTCTTTTTAGTCACATGTTGGTGATGTTTGCTGGAGTACGTACAATCTTTGTGCATTTATTTACCTCTACTTGCTCATAGAAATGTTAAAGGGTATACTTCCCTAAAGTGAACCCCCTTGAGTAGGACGTACTTGATGTGTTTAACCTTATTCTCTACTTTTGATAAAAGTGGATACCCCAGTACCTCCTCTACAGTTTGGCACGCACGGTGGGACCTTTGCATTTCTGTGAGAGGTATTTTTGCCCTATTACATTTGCAAGTAGGTACATGACCCATACACGGGCAGATAAGGAGTCTCTTCGTGTTCGGAGGAGCCTTAACAAGTTAGCCATAACCACGACTAGTGAGTCTACCTCCCCTCTGCCCTCCCTAAATTTATCAATTGATTTGGGTGCGACACCATTGTCGAAAGAGGGGTATAAGAGAACTCTAGACTTCTCCTCAGATACGTCCGAAGAAACACCAGTACAAATGGAGGATCTCTCTCATTTACTCTCCAGATTAAATATCAAATTCCCTACCTTCAAGGGACAAGCCTATGAGGATGCTGATGATCATGTGAGAAGATTCATCTCTTTATGCCGTGGACGAGGTTTGCAAAATAGAGAGGATGCGATTGCTCGCACTCTTTCCATCCACATTGGAGGGTCTTGCAGATAAATGGTATAGTCAATATGTAGATGGCCATTTCACTACATGGGAGGCTTTGAAGGCGGCATTCTCACAGACATTCCGACCAAGTGATTCCTCGGAAAGAGCTCTAGATCAGCTAGAGAATTTGAAGCTAAGACCAGGTGAATCCTTTCATGAACTTCACACTAGAACAAAAGCACTTGTTGCACGTCTGCCACATGCTCCAAGTGACTTTTTGGTTAAAAAGTGGATCGAAAAGGCTCTCCCTAGGTCATCTCAGCAGAAGCTTCATGAATCTCTTAGATTGGATGCGACCCTGAATGATTTTGTTGCAGCGGTATCATGCATTGAAGAAGCAAGGCAACATTTTGAAGGGGATACACAACAAAAGTATGCTGCAGATCTGGATCCTATTGAGCAACTAAGGAGGGAACTGGAAGCATTGAAGATGCAACAAAATCAACAAGAAGAGAAGGTCTTGCCACCACTGCGTCGCACTGATGATGAAGTAGCTCAACTTCGCCGAGAGTTAGAAGATTTGAAGACCACTCAACATATAAGGAGACAAATTTGGTGTACGATCTGTAACAACAATGGACATTCCAATGCTAATTGCCCTATTAAGGTAAGCTGTCAATTTTGTGGAAAAGATGGTCATGAAGCCAGAGATTGTTATTACCTCAAGGGTACACAACAGAGAGGTAACCCTCAAACTTTGGATTCATACTATGCTAGTACTTCAAATACATCTAATATAGAGGAGAATAGGCCTGCAAAGCCTAGATATAATAGACCCTTGATGTGCTATCGTTGTGGTGAATATGGCCACATGCAAAATAGGTGTTCCCTCCCAGAAGATGCACCTCCTTGTCAACATTGTCCAGAGGCCAAGGATCATTATACCAAAGATTGCCCAAGAGGTCGTCCTACTCCAATTCATATGATTGCAGTCTCTCCACATGAAGAAGGAAAAACCACTCAGACTTATGTTGTTTCATCCTCTGCAATGCCCATGATGACTAGAGCTAGGCAAGCAGCTGCAACCCAGAGAGATGAACAACAAGGATTTCAGGATAAAGAGGAAGAAAAGGAGTCTGGATGGAAGGACCAAGCACAAATTGAAGGAGCTTATAATAAGATGACTACTTCTCTAAAGGGCCAACCAACAAGTCTGCAAGAAAACACTGAGGAGGTAAACATTGAACAGATCTTGAAAGGTATTCATCACAAGGGTAGTCTATATGAACTTATAAGGATGGATTCAAAAATAAGAAGTGACTTACTAAAGATTATACACTCTGCTCACTTGGTCCAATCACCTAGTATAGATGGTTTCATGGTTGATTTTCCCCCTGCACCCTTAGCAGACTACCAAAGCTCAAGATTATGTGTTTGTATAAAGGATGAAACTCTCACAGGTGTGATCATAGATGGAGGCTCTGGTATCAATTTAATGCCAGATTTTACAATGAAGAAGCTGAAATTGAACCCCACCAAGTTGGCACCATTCACGGTTACATTGGCAGATCAACATCGGGTTGCGCCACTGGGCATTATTGAGAAGGTACTGATGGTAGTACAGGGCTGCCATTTTGTTCTAGATTTTGTTGTTATTGCACTTCCACAGGAGACTTCTTACCCTCTACTCCTGGGGAGACCTTGGCTGAGACAAGCAAAAGCTTTGCAAGATTGGGGAAAAAATAAACTATGGATTTCAACAAATACCAATAGCCAACTGCAACTACATTTGGAAGAAGGATTCGACTCAGGAAAAACTACTCGATATACTGTGGACACTCAGGTAATGCCCTCTCTACCCCAAGAAGAGGATACATTGTTAAATTGGATGCTGGGAAGTGCAGAGTGTTGCACAGTGGAGATTAATGAAATTGAGGAAGAAGTTGCAGATAAGGTAACTACAAGAAAGGGCAATGAAGACCACAAGGTGTTGGAGAATGAGCAATTGCAGGAAAGCACAAGCCTTGAGGAAGCAACCCAGATAAAAGTATCAGAGGTAGAAGATTTTGAACCTAAGGGCAGAGAAGATCTTCCTTTCTCAGATATACCTCAAGGATGGATGGAAGAACATGTTGCAGAATATAAATTAAACTCCACTCCTGCATATAGTGGAGATGATTTATCAAACAAGGCCAGTCCTGAAACATTGGTTCAAGAAGTAAATTTAGGGGATGAAGAGAACCCTCAAGTAGTCCATTTGGCATCCTGGTTGTGGCATTATCCTAATTTACTACAGAAGGTAACTTCTTTGCTCTTTACTTACAAAAGTGTCTTCGCATGGTCCTACAAAGATCTAACAGGAATACCAGAAGAGCTTGGATTACATCGGATACCCTTGGTTGAGGGAGCTGCACCTGTAAGAAGTAGGCCATATCGACTCAATCCGAAGTATGCAGAGGCGGTAAAAGCAGAGATTACAAAACTAGAAGAAGCAGGTATAATTGTGCCAGTAGAACATTCCAGGTGGCTTTCTTCTATGGTTATTGTGCCGAAGAAAAATAGTGGAAAAATAAGGGTATGTGTTGATTTCCGTGCTTTGAATAAAGTGACTATTCAAGATGGATTTCCTTAGCCCTTCACAGAGCAAGTACTTGAAGAGGTAGCTGGTCACACTTTGTATAGTTTCTTGGATGGTTTTAGTGGCTACAATCAGATAGTGATCCATCCTGATGATAGGGACAAAACAACCTTTGTCACTCCCTGGGGCACTTATGTCTATACTCGAATGGCTTTTGGTTTGAAGAATGCACCGGCTTCATTTAATAGAACGATGTATCTGATATTGGGCAAATGGTTAACAACCTTTCTACGCATTTTCATGGATGACTTTTCAGTATTTTCAGGTACAGATAGAAGGGCAGCAGTTCAAGATTTCCATGACCATTTGGAAAATCTAAAAGAAAGTTTTGAGCAATGTATCAAAACAGATTTGAAATTGAATCCTGATAAATGTCACTTTTTGGTCACTAAGGGCACTCTTCTTGGTCACATAGTATCTGTTGAAGGCATAAATGTTGACCCTGCAAAGGTTACAGCTATTCTTTCCATGCCAATTCCACAAAGCCCAAAGGAAGTACAAAGTTTCTTGGGCCATGCAGGGTATCACAGAAGATTCATTAGGATGTATTCGGAAATTGCTAAGCCCTTGTCAAGGCTTACCAACAAAAAGATCCCTTTCTCATGGAGTGCTGAAGCTGACAAAGCATTTTGTGAACTAAAGTTGAGGCTATGTACTGCTCCACTTTTAAGTGTTCCTAATTGGTCATTGGAATTTCATGTGCATACAGATGCTAGTCTTCATGCTGTCGGTGCAGTTCTAGCTCAACCATCATCTCACAAAGTGGATAGACCTATCTCTTATGCAAGCAGACTACTCAACCAACCTGAAAGAAATTACAGTACAACGGAAATAGAAGGTTTGGCTATCGTATTTGCTCTTCAGAAGTTCCGACATTATCTCCTTGGTGTACATTTCATTGTTATTTCTGATCATCAGCCCTTGAAGTATTTGATAAACAAGCCTAGAGTAGTTGGAAGGATTTGGAGATGGTTACTCCTATTCCAAAAATTTAATTTTGATATTCATATTAAGCTAGGAAAAGAGCACTACATGGCAGATCAAGTGTCCAGGACCGCAATGAGCAAAAAGGCAACAGGGATTAATGATGAACTGGTGGATAGCAATTTGTTCCTAGTAGCAATTCGGACAGGTTGGTATGATGAAATTCTTCATGATCTCACTACTGGAAAGATCCCAGAACACTTGACACCTGTAGAAAAGAGAAGATTGCTCCTGAAAACCAAAGCATATTCTCTTATAAATGGAAATTTATATAAATACTGTCAGGATGATATATTGAGAAGGTGTGTCTATCCAGAAGAGGTAAATCTTTTGCTGGAGGCTGCACACAATGAAGGACACCTAAAGGGGGAAGAATTGGCTCATAGAATCATCCACAAAGGGTTATGGTGGCCCCATATTTTCAAGGATGTAATCAAGTTTGCAAAAGAATGCCACATCTGTCAGAGATGTGCTCCCATGCCAACCAGATTGAACTTCCAACCGTTAGTCATATCTACCGGATGGCTTCCATTTGAACGATGGGGTCTTGATTTCATAGGGCCAATTAGCCCAACTGGGCAACCAGGAGGTAAAAAGTATATTTTGATGGCCACATGCTATGCCACTGAATGGATAGAGGCTAAAGCTACTCTGGACTGCACGGCTTTAACAGTAGCTAAATTTATGTATAAACGTATTTTCTCAAGATTTGGCTGCCCTCTGGAAATTACTAGTGACAGGGGCACACATTTTGTAAATCAATTGCTCCAGTTTATATTTGACAGGTACAAAATCTTCCATAAAAAATCTTGTGCCTATTACCCAAGGGCAAATGGCCAAGCAGAGAGTTCCAATAAGATTTTGATTGGACTACTTCGCAAATTATCTTTTGATCATCAAAGCTCTTGGCCACTAGCACTAATTGGTGCAATTTGAGCTTTCAGAACCACGAAGAGGGGAACCACAGGCGAGACTCCATTTCGCTTAGTTTATGGAAAAGAGGCATTGGCACCATTTGAGTTCATTATCAGAAAGGAAATAGGAATCAAAACCATTGGAATTGAACCCCCCCTTCAGAGATTGGTGGCATTAGAAGAATACAGAGAAGGAGCAATGCAAAAACTTCAAGTAACACAAGAAGAGCGCAAGAGATTGCATGACAGGTATCTGAGATCCAATGAAGTTCAGGAAGGGTCTATGGTTTTAGTGCATCAGGTTCCAGCAATTTCAACTAAATTGGCACCCAAATGGGCAGGACCTTATAAGGTAATCAAAGTATTGCCACAGGGCGTAGTGCATCTGGAAGATCTGCAGGGTAAAAGGATTCCCCTAGTCAATATCTCCAGAGTGAAGAAGTATCTGAATTAGGTCGAAATGGAAGCACTCCACCCCTTGTACATACCGTGTTTCTTTTCAGTAATTGCAGTATAACTAGATCTCTTTGAAATAAGTAGAATAAGGGAGAAATTGCACCAGGGACGGTGCAAAAGCTTGACGTGGGGGTCTGTAGTACCCCTCCTCCTTTTCTCTCTGGCTAGGCATGCAGGAGGACCGATGCAGGAGGACCGCAGAAGATAGAAGAGAAAGTCAAGCAATGGAAAGGCAATTATTTGTAACTTGTAGGCCTGTGATACCTCTTTAGATAAGTAAACGGTTGCCGAGATTGGGAGAAAAGCTCTCAGATGCCTTGGGCTGCAGCTTTAAGGAGTGCTCTGTTCCGTTACACGCTCATATTTGAGTACTACGGATCGTTGCTTTCACTTTCGGTGACATCTCGGTCGATTTGTTTTACTACTCTCTTTTCCTCTCTCTTTCGTCCTTCTTTCTCGCTCGTCCTTCTCTCTCGTCCTCCCTTTCTCTCTCTCTCACGGCCTAACCCCTCCCCTTCTCTCTTTCTCTCTCTTTCTCTCTCTCTCTCCCCCTCTCTTCCCCCCTCTCTCTCTCTTTCCTCCTCCCTCTTTCCCTTTTTCTTTCTCTCTCTCTCTCTCTCTCTCTCTCTCTCTCTCTCTCTCCTCTCTCTCTCTCTCTCTCTCTCTCTCTCTCTCTCTCTCTCTCTCTCTCTCTCTCTCTCTCTCTCTCTCTCTCTTTCTCCTCTCACTCTCTTACCCTCTCTCTCTCGGTCCCTCTCTCCCTCTTTCTCTCTCTTCCTCTCCCTCTTCCTCTCTCTCTTCCTCTCTCTCTCTTTCTCTCTCTTTCTCTCTCTTTCTCTCTCTTTTTCTCTCTCTCTCCCCCTCTCTTCCCCCCTCTCTCTCTCTTTCCTCCTCCCTCTCTCCCTTTCTCTCTCTCTCTCTCTCTCTCTCTCTCTCTCTCTCTCTCTCTCTCTCTCTCTCTCTCTCTCTCTCTCTCTCTCTCTCTCTCTCTCTCTCTCTCTCTCTCTCTCTCTCTCTCTCTCTCTCTCTCTCTCTCTCTCTCTCTCTCTCTCTCTCTCTCTCTCTCTCTCTCTCTCTCTCTCTCTCTCCTCCCTCCTCTCCTCTCTCTCTCTCTCTCTCTCTCTCTCTCTCTCTCTCTCTCTCTCTCTCTCTCTCTCTCTCTCTCTCTCTCTCTCTCTCTCTCTCTCTCTCTCTCTCTCTCTCTCTCTCTCTCTCTCTCTCTCTCTCTCTCTCTCTCTCTCTCTCTCTCTCTCTCTCTCTCTCTCTCTCTCTCTCTCTCTCTCCCCTCCTCTCTCTTCCCCCGCCATCCTCGCTGCCCCGCACCCTTCCGCACCCCCGCCCCCCTCACAGTCCCGCCATCCCGCCCAACCCCACAGTAGCCCGCCCCCTCACCCCGCTGCTCCCCGCCCTCCGCCCACCACCCCCGCCCCCTCACCCCGCAGCCCTCCGCCCACCACCCCCGCCCCCTCCCTCCGCAGCCCTCCGCCCACCACCCCCGCCCCCTCACCCCGCTGCTCCCCGCCCTCCACCCACCACCCCCGCCCCCTCACCCCGCTGCTACCCGCCCTCCACCCACCACCCCCGCCCCCTCACCCCGCAGCCCTCCGCCCACCACCCCCGCCCCCTCCCTCCGCAGCCCTCCGCCCACCACCCCCGCCCCCTCACCCCGCTCCTCCCCGCCCTCCACCCACCACCCCCGCCCCCTCACCCCGCAGCCCTCCGCCCACCACCCCCGCCCCCTCCCTCCGCAGCCCTCCGCTCACCACCCCCGCCCCCTCACCCCGCTGCTCCCCGCCCTCCACCCACCACCCCCGCCCCCTCACCCCGCAGCCCTCCGCCCACCACCCCCGCCCCCTCCCTCCGCAGCCCTCCGCCCAACACCCCCGCCCCCTCACCCCGCTGCTACCCGCCCTCCACCCACCACCCCCGCCCCCTCATCCCGCAGCCCTCCGCCCACCACCCCCGCCCCCTCTCTCCGCAGCCCTCCGCCCACCACCCCCGCCCCCTCACCCCGCTGCTCCCCGCCCTCCACCCACCACCCCCGCCCCCTCACCCCGCAGCCCTCCGCCCACCACCCCCGCCCCCTCCCTCCGCAGCCCTCCGCCCACCACCCCCGCCCCCTCACTCCGCAGCCCTCCGCCCACCACCCCCGCCGCCTCACCCCGCTGCTCCCCTCCCTCCACCCACCACCCCCGCCCCCTCACCCCGCAGCCCTCCGCCCACCACCCCCGCCCCCTCCCTCCGCAGCCCTCCGCCCAACACCCCCGCCCCCTCACCCCGCTACTCCCCACCCTCCACCCACCACCCCCGCCCCCTCACCCCGCAGCCCTCCGCCCACCACCCCCGCCCCCTCCCTCCGCAGCCTTCCGCCCACCACCCCCGCCCCCTCACCCCGCTGCTCCCCGCCCTCCACCCACCACCCCCACCCCCTCACCCCGCAGCCCTCCGCCCACCACCCCCGCCCCTTCCCTCCGCAGCCCTCCGCCCACCACCCCCGCTCCCTCACTCCGCAGCCCTCCGCCCACCACCCCCGCCCCCTCACCCCACAGCCCTCCGCTCACCACCCCCGCCCCCTCACCCCGCAGTCACACACCCGCACACACACTCATACACACTTTCCCACACACACACACTCTCACTTTTTCACACACACTTACACACATGTGTACACTCACTCATGCATGCACACATATGCACATTCATATGAACACCCACACACACACTCCCACACACACCCATACGTACACACACACACCTACAGACACATGCACACCCACACACACACTCCTACACACACCCATATGTACACACACACATACACACACACATGCACACCCACACATATACACACATACCCACAACTATTGGAGAAATTGGATACACTGCAGCTCCAATCTCTTCATGCCTTTTCGCCTGGGTAATACCTTCTATAGAGCCATTGCCAACACTACATAGTTGCCATCCCCCTTGATGATGATCAAAGCATATGAGATGATGTTTGAAGCATGTCCATACGTGAAGATAAGGATATCATTGTGCAAACTAGTATATTCTCAGGGCAGCCAGTGGAGCCTCCTGTTTGCATATTATAGACTATGGTATTCTATATGGTTTTCAGTGGCCATGTCTATTGTATGCTCTCGCACATCGTCAAGGTACAAGTTGCAGACTCAGAGAATATGCCAAAACATATAACGTCCCTTTTGAATACCATGATATTTCTACCAGTAAAAGGGAGGATATAGATGCTTCATTACTTTCAATTTCAGAGGATGAGGTACTTGATCTGAATTCCTTGAACCGATTTGACCATATTCATGATGAGGTTGTTGCTCATCCCAGCCTCAAGATCAACTGCTCAAGCAGATGCTTCGGCTTAAGCCTCACCTTCTTGTCAAGGGCCTTTCCGTGAGGACAAGCAATTGAACCAATCGGCTTTATTTGTATTACCGGAACTAAATCAGTGAGGAAATAACAAAACAATACAAACTGAGAATCGCACATGGCAGGTGAAAAGGTAAAAAGTGAAAGTGGATAAACAAATGTTGCCACCAACCATTCACGATGACTACCTATTTTTGTGGATCTAATTCAATCAAGTGGAATAATTAACCTACCCCCCAATTTTGGGCAATCAACCGACGCATGATCAGTAGACGTGAAGATTCGGCAAGGCCCTCTTGGCCTATTGGGGCCTATAAAAACAATTGATTTGTGCTCATGTGGGGTACAATTTTAGAGATACAGTGGTTCGTGCATACGTGCAGAAGTCCTCTCTTACACTTGGTGGTTTCAAGCCTATTGTAGGAGCTACTCTGCAGTGTGTATACAGAGGGTAGGCTTCTCAGTGGAGGGCTATGAGCACTATAGTGTAAGAGAGTAGCTTGAATTCTTTTTCTTTTCTGTGAGTCAGCGTGTTGATTCAACTCTATTCTCTTGAGAAATTCTTACCATTTGTATTGTTCTGAGTGAGATAGTCTGCATATCAGTGGCCCCTTATGCTGATGGGAAGAACTTGTTGTATTGGAGTTATTACTTTTAGGGTGGCTTGTTAGCCCTAAGCTTGCACTTTTGAGCATCACTCTGCCCCACCTTGTAATCCATCTTATTTGAATCAAGAAGTGGATGGTCTTTTTAGTCACATGTTGCTGATGTTTGCTGGAGTACCTACAATCTTTGTGCATTTATTTACCTCTACTTGCTCACAGAAATGTTAAAGGGTATACTTCCCTAAAGTGAACCCCCTTGAGTAGGACGTACTGGATGTGTTTAACCTTATTCTCTACTTTTGATAAAAGTGGATACCCCAGTACCTCCTCTACACACCTACTTCACGCATGACTACCATTCGTACCGTGGTTGCATTGGCTGCCCATCGAGGTTGGAAAGTGCATCAATTGGACATAAAAACAGCCTTCTTGAATGGAGATTTCCAAGAAGAGGTCTATGTGAAGCAACCTCCTGGATTTGCTATGAAAGGGAAAGAGCATATGGTTTGTCGCTTGCATAAAGCCTTGTATGGTCTCAAGCAAGCTCCACGTGCATGGTATGACAAAATACATAAGCACTTTATTGCTCTTGGCTTCACATGTAGTCCGATTGAAAGCACACTCTATGTACGCAAAAATGGGGCTGATCTTATAGTGCTTGTTCTTTATGTCGATGACATACTCTTGACTGGGTCATGTGATGCAAAACTTGACATTCTTATGGCTGATTTGTAGCATACTTTTGATGTCACTTATCTTGGTCTTTTGAGCTACTATCTTGGCATCCAGTTTGTATCCGTTGAGGGGGAAATTGTTATGCATCAAGCAAAGTATGTTGAAAAACTACTTCAGCATTTTGACTTTGAAGATTACAAGCTAGTTTCCACACCAGTTGAGACAGGATTTAGATTCTCAGTTGAGGATTCTAGTGATGCATTTGACACTTCTCTTTATAAGCAGCCTGTGGCATGTCTTATATATGCATTCAACACAAGGCCGGATATACAGTATGCAGTTTCCCAGTTGAGTCGATTCATGCATAGCCTTGGCACTAGGCATTGGCAAGTGGTGAAACGTGTGTTTAGATATCTTCGAGGCACTTTGAGCCTAGGTCTCTTTTATGGTAGAGATGTTCAGCCATGCTTGCATGCTTTTACAGATAGTGATTGGGCTGGTTGTTATGATACTCGCATGTCCACTAGTGGTAATTGCTTTTTCCTTGGAGACTCATGCATATCTTGGTTGAGTAAGAAGCAACCTACAGTGGCGACATCGAGTTGTGAAGCTGAGTACAGGGCAGTTTTCACACCTACAGTGGAGTGTATATGGCTGAGACGCCTATTGATGGATCTTTGCATGGAGATTGATGCTGCTACGCATATTCTCACAGATAGTTAGAGTGCTTTGGCTGTTGCACGAAACCTAGTGTTTCATGCATGGACCAAACATATTGAGGTGCATTATCACTATGTGAGAGAGTGCCTTCATGTAGGAGATATTGATTTGGTATATGTGCCTACACAAGATAATGTGGCAGACATATTCACCAAAGCTCTTCCACGGGAAAAGTTTGATGCTTTTCGCAAAGCTTTAGGCTTATTACCTTGTGGGGGCTCATCTGTCACTCCCTGTGTGTGTTCACATCATTCGCTCCAGGGGGGTTTGTTACACTTATGTGTTCCTCAAGTAGCTTTGATGTGAACCTTTTCCCTATACATGGGCACTTTTTACTCTAGTGCTGGCTAGAGGTTTTTTCCCCATGTTACCACATACTTGATACTCTCATATGTGGTGGTACTTTGTACTTAGGGATATTATTCAGCTCTTACTTCAGTTCAGTTCATCGATCAATAGAGAGAGTTATTCTAGCCATCGTCTTCTCTGTGTGTCTTGTTGCGTTTGTGCTCCTTGTGTGTGATTCTTGTGTGTCTCTCACACTTCTACACACACCCAACAAAAACATGGGTTTTTGACCCATTGTGAAGGAAGGTACGTGTTGATAGATGTTTAGCTACAAAAGCTTTGGCTCTATCAACAGTTTGGTGACGATTAGCATAAGCAATCTTAAGATTACCTTACATGTCAATGAGAAATTGTGAAGCACTAGGGGATTTGTGTGGAAACCCTATAGTATTTGGGCTAATGGAACATATCCGTAAATAACCTCAAAGGTGTCAATCATGTAGACATATGCTTCCAACTTTATTAGGAAAACTTTAGTTAAACGAAGGAAGCTATCCCAATAGTTTTTTATTTTAGAAACATATTCATGAAACATGTCTTCCAGAAGTTGATTCATTCTCTTTGTCTCACCATCAATTTATGGATGCTCTCAGATACTCACCTTAACTTGAACTTTTAACTTATTGAATATATACCTCCAAAGCTTACGAGTGAATGTAGAATCCTCGTTTGAAACAATGGACTTGGGAAAATCATGTATTTGAAAATGTTCTAAATAAAGAGTTTTTCCACTAGCGGATGGAACTAAATGTGCTATCTTACTTAACCAATCGACCACTACAAAAATATCATTTGTTTGTTGAGGTGTCCGTGGTAAAACCATGATAAAGTCTATGGAAATACTATCCCAATAGTACTATGATATTTACAATAGGCCCAACAATCTTAGAGGGTTTAAAACCTTGGCCTTAATCACCTGATATTTCAAACACTCACCAACACAAGTGCACACATCTTTAGACATCCTAGGCCAACAAGATGTGTGTTTGATTAACTGCAATGTTTTCTTGATACTAGGATGTCTTGCACAAGGCACATAATGGTTTTCAAAAATAACTTTCTTTCTTAGTTTCCCCTCTTGATAGCTAGGCACACTAACACTACAACACAATGAAGGTTTATTGATGGATGCAAAACAAAGTAAAAATAATGGGCATAGGTATATCCATCGTCGATGACTTTTTGTGATGTACAAAATGTAGGGATATATGTTATGTTGATATAGCAATGGCTATACCAATCATGATAAATCGGTTTGTGATTATCGATGAGTATACCGATTATTTATTTTTTTATTATTTTTCTAAATCTTTTTCTTGTTTTTTGTTGTTGCATAATCAAAATGCTAATGATATGGTGATCGCTATATCGACGAAAAGAAATAGCTCTTGATTGCTATTTGAATGGATATTGCGGCCGACAAAGTTGTGTAAAATACGACCTACAAGGGTGTCTCGCACTTCTTCAATAAAACCTTGGAGAGTGCGTACAAGTTGTAGAGGTAATTGAGGTTAATTTTCTTGATTTTGTTCATTTATTTAAGTCTTTCATTCACTCTCTTTCTCTTTCATTCACTCCCTTGATCATCTTTAAGCTAGTAGCTCATTTACTTCACTCGCTTATGACATGAAAACATATATTGGATGTAATTATTAGCTCAACAAGGATAGATTGGCATTGTGTATGATTGAATCCCTCAAGATAAGGTATCCTTGTTTTGACAATCCATTTATACTAATCATCCCTGTTGGTACTCACCTACAAATTTACTCTGCTTGTGGTATTATGAAGCACTCTATCATTGCGAATTTCCCCATAATTCAAAGCGTAAAAAATCTTACTATGTTTTGAGAATAGATATATATCCAATCACATTATGAATTAAAAGCTTTTTCCAAAGCATCGGAATCGAAAATTAGGGGAATCACATCAACAAAGCATAGTAGTAGCCATTAAGTAATATTGGTGAAATAGTGAAGAGGATGTGGAGTTACACAAAATTAGACCTAAAAGTATAGACTTAAAAGTGAAATAAAAATTAACGATGTAGAGTTCGATATGAGATCGAAGGTGATAAGCTTAGATAAATTGTTATAGTTTATCTCAAATTCTTTCAAAACCAAAAACTCTAGCCTTTATGCAACGTTTATGCTTATTTCCACATTAACATTTCTCTAAATGAAGCACGTTGAGATGTGGATCGAAACTCTCTAAATTATTTGGTTTAATATAACATTTGAATACAATTTAATATATGTGTGTATGTATATATGTAAGAATATATATACACACACACACACACACATATATATATATGTATATATATGTTTGTGTGTGTGTGTGTGTATGTATGTGTGTGTGTGTGTGTTTGTGCATGTGTGTGTGGGATGGGGGATGATTCTAACACCCCAATGCAACAATGGAAGATGTTGCCCTCCACTAGGTCCACAATTAGCAGTTATATGTGCTCACTATTCGAAATGTTTCTCTGAATCTATACAAAGACTTAAAATGAAATTTTGTAGATTTCAACTAGCCATTGAAAGCTATCTAACAAGCTTTAAATAATCTCAATTGGATATTCGATCTGGGAGAGCCGTCCTCTATGAAACAAGCTACATGTTTGCAACACTCTCTGCCCATGTGCAGATGTATAACAACACTCACAAATCACTCGGTCAAAGAACTTGAAACTTTGGCAAACTTTGAGGCACTATATGGGAGATCAAATGAACTTGAAATCAATGAAAATGAGTACAATGAGAGATCAAACAATGCTCTGCAATTTGGTACAATCAAATTTGGAAAACCCTAACTACACCTCTAGATAGAGAGGAGCAAAATCATGAGAAAATGAGGTAAGCAAGCAAGGGGGCTGCTTGCTAGAGTTTAGGACTTCACTAAACTAAGTGGGAAACTCATGTAATTCATACAAATCAAAAAACAAAGGTGACATGGTGTTTATATAGAATTTTAGTTTTCCTACAATCTAGCTAACCATTCGCCAATCTATGTAGGTGCACTTTTTATGGGTGATTGATGGGATTCGAATTTGATTGAGTTTGGTGGAACTTCTAACTTGATTCCACGATTTTGGGTCCTCCTTTTTTATTGTTCCACTTGCAAAACTCATGGATGAATCCTTTTTCATGGTTGAGACTTGATTTTCAACACTCTCCCTCAAGTCTTAATGCCTAGGTCCTTCATTCCAATGCATGCCTTGAAGTGTTGCAGCTTTACTCCATCCAAAGCTTTGGTAAACATATCTACATATTGGTCCTTTGTATTGACATGCTCCACCTTGAAATCCTTGGACATGATCTCCTCTCTAATAAAGTGGTAATGCACTTCTATATGCTTCGACATTGCATGGAACACCAGATTTTGAGCCAAGCATATGCTACTTATATTGTCACAAAAAATAGATACTTGCTTAACCTACAAATCAAGATCAACAAACAACTTCTTGAGCCACATAAGCTCACATGAGACTTGTGCAAAGCCTCTATACTCAACTTTAGTCAAGGAGAGATTTATTATTGGTTGTTTCTTTGACATCCATGAGATGGTCTTCTTCCCTGGCATGATAACATATCCACTAGTGCTCCTCCTATCATCTTTGGAACTTGTCCAATCAGCATCACAATAAGCTTATACATTTAACCCATCATCAAATGGATAATATACCCCTTCATTCATGGATCCTTTGTGGTACCTAAGTATGCTTTTGGCTTCAACAAGATGAGGTACTCTTGGTGCAGGCAAAAATTGAGATAACACTCCAACTACATGTGCAATATCTAGTCTTGTCATAGTAGCATACAAGAGAGAATCAATTATTGACCTATAAATTGTCACATCATTCACTTCTTCACCTTCATGAGCACTTATTTTAACATTTACTTCTAATGTATTTGAAATGGGCTTGGAATCACACAAGTCAAACTTCTTCAAAAGATCTAGAATGCATTTCCTTTGCATCAGTTATATAGCTTCCTCTTTATTTCCTTTATGTTGGTTTCATCATCCCTTGTAATGATTGAATCATCAACATATATACAAATGAAAATAGTTTTGCTACCTTCCTACTTCACAAAGAGTGATGGATCTGCATGTCTCTAATTGTATCCATATTTTACCAAGTAATCCACAAGTCTTTGGTTCTAAGCCCTTAATGCTTGCTTGGGTCGATAAAGAGCCTTCTTAAACCTACATACATGATGTGGAAAGCTCTCATCTTCAAAGCCTTAGGGCTGCTCCATGAAGACTACCTCTTCAAGCTCTCCATTTAGTAAAGTATTCTTCACATCCAACTGGTACATCTTCCAACCTTTTGAGGTCGAAATTGCAATCAAACTTCTTATGGTGGACATCTTAGCTATTGGACTGAATGTTTCCTCAAAGTCTATGCCATAGATTTGAGCAAAAACTTTGGCAACCAACCTTGCTTTATACCTAGAGATGCTCTCGCATGCCTCCTTACCTTGTACACCCATTTGTTGCCAATGACTTTCATGTCCTTCGTTCTTGGAACCAATAACCAAGTATCATTTTCTTCAAGTGACTTGACTTCCTCTTCCATGGCTTCAACCCATTCCCTATGCTTATTTTCTTCTTCAAAAAAGTTAGGTTCTTCACAACTATAACTTTACTCATGTACGTAGAATGCCTCAAAACCTCGAGTTTCTAATTTCTCCACATCTTCATCACTTGTAGAACCCATGTCTATCCATCGATGGTCTTCGTCATTTGCCTTTTCCTTTCCTTTCCTACTTCTTTAACTTGAATGAGCTTCATTCCTTATTCTTCCATGCCAAGCTGATGTAGTAATCTCCTTTTATGGTTTGCTTGAAGTGGTTGGACCAAACACTCTAGGACCACCGGGGCACTTTTTTCCCTCTTTAAGAGGTTTTTCCCCCAGCTTGTATATACACGTATAACCCTAATGGATTACTTATCTTTGTACATTCTAGTGGTAATACATTTAGTATTCTGTGTTGTGCTCAAAGCTTCTTCTTCTTCCTTGTGCTCTTTGCGTGCTTCCCCAGACCTCCAACTCCAAAAATTGGTATCAGAGTAGGTCCCCGCTTCATCTAGGGTGTCGTAGACACCCCTCTAGTCACAGTCTCAGAATCACGTGAAAATTAGTGAGCATACTCAGGAGATTAGGAATCAAAATGGCTTTGGTTTGTATGTCAAAATCGTGATCTAAGCTCGTTTCGGCCTTCGAATGCACTATTGTAGCATTTGTGCAGGAAATTTTGTCTTTTTGGATCAAAGATATATACAAGTTTTGGTTTGCCAATATAAGCATCTCAAAGTGTGCTACAGATTTAGCAGAACTTGAAAGGGTAGTTCTATCCAACTTTTTGAGATATGGTCATTTTTCTGCATCAGGGTATTTTAGTCAGTGGCAATGGGTGAAAGTAGTGATGTATTCCATATTTTGGCTGTTGAGGATAAGTTGGATGATACCAATTACCCATTATGGGCTTATAGGATGTGTCATGTATTGGTTGTAAAAGGCTGTGGAATATTGTGCACGGTGTTGAAAAATGTCCTATTAAATTTGCAAGCACAATTGTTGAAGGTGATGTAGACGATGTTCAAGATTATGATATTCTTCATATTCATGTTCATGTTGTGGTTCTTGTTACACCTATTGCATAGCAAATTTGTTAGGATGGCAAGGATGCTCAGGCACATGTGTTGATAGCCTTGTCTATGAAATGTGCCATTATTCCTCACATTCACTCTTGCAGAATAGCTAAATATGCTTGGGATACACTTACCACTTTATACTAGGCAAGGAATGAGGCTCGTGTTGCTTACCTTCTAAAAGAGTTGGAGAGTGAGCACATGAATGAAGGAGATTCCATGGACAATTTTTTGACAAAGATCAAAGATTTGAAGGAAGAGTTGATTTTTGTTGATGAAGTTTTGCCTAAAAATTCACTTATGTAGATTTTTCTCAATGGCCTTCCCGATTCATATCGCAGTTTTGCTCTATTATGTTGCAAGAAGATCGGTCTAGGCAAAACAAGTCCATTATGCATGTTGTTGATCAAGCTTTCCTGTCTAGTCAGAAGGGCAAAGCTAAATGAAGCTCTTCTATTACTAAGCAAAAATATGTTAATTTTGCACAATCAAAGAATAATGACAGAGGCGAGAAGAAAACAAAAAGTAGAAATTGTTTTGCAAATGTTATAAAAAAAATTATCATGTCATAAAGATTTGCCAAAATTGGCTGCTAAAGAGGCAAGGAAAAAAGAGGCTAGAATGGTTGTTGTAGAGGCCTCTACACCCAAAACAGAGTCTATTAATCTTGTGCAAAATTAGGAATTGGCATTTAGTACCACTATTTGCAATTATGACCCATCTTCTCATGAACATTGTATGTCTACAGTAGACTCAGATGTTTGGTACTTTGATAGTGGGGCAACCAAACATATTACCTTGCGGTGTAGTTTCTTCACTTCACTTGAGCCTATACCTATAAGGAATACTATCACATGCACCAACAACTCCTCTTAACCTTTCATGGGTGTTAGTAAGATCACTTTGCCTATTGCTGATGGTGGTTCTTTTACATTGTCGGATGCTTTATTTGTGCTAGGGATCAAGAAGAATCTGTTATCTTTCAACTTTGGCCAAGATTGGCTTGGTTGTGAAATTTGTTGATGATATATCTACAGTTCATGATTTGTCAAATGGTGATGTCATTATTGCTTCTGGCATTTTATGCCATGGGCTGTATAAGCTCATAGACTATGAAAAATCTGTGAAAGATTCAACATGTGCAGTACATGATTCTCAGGCTTTGTAAAATGTAAAGCTTTGGCATGCACGCTTTGGTCATATGAATTTTGCTAGTTTGCTACTCCTACAGAAATTTGAAATGGTGTCCTCTCTGCCCAAACTTGAGGCACCTAGTAAATATGTCTGTGAAAGTTGTATTTTCGTCAAAATGCAGTGTTCCTTGTTCCCAAAAGATGGTTCAGTTCGATCTAGTAAAAAATTGTAGCGTGCTGATAGTGATGTTTGTGGTCCTATGCAGGCACCCTCTTTTGGAAACTATCTTTGCTTCATGACTTTCATTGATGATTTTTCCAAACATGCATGGGTATATCCATTGAAAGCAAAGCCGGAAATGTTTATGTGCTTCAAACAATTTCTAGTTTTGAATGAAAATCTATGAGCATGTAAAATGAGCACCCTCAATTCTGATCAAGGCAGGGAATATATGTCTTTAGATTGTAATGCATTTCTAGTTGATTGCGGGATAAAACATCAGTGTACAGTGTTGTATACACCTCAATAGAATGGAGTTGCTAAACGGAAGAACAAGTCACTCATGGAGATGGTGAGGTGTATGGTCAAGAGTCAGGCTTTACCACATAGTTTTTGGCTTGAGGTTGTTATGTGTGCAGCGTATGTACTTAACAAGTGCCCCACTAAAGCAATGGATTATATCACTCCATATGAGGCTTGGCATGGTCATGAGCCATCTGTTTCTCTCCTACGTGTCTTTGGTTTTCTGGCATATGCATTTGTGCCCAAACAACAATGCAAGAAATTGGATGATAAAGCAGTGAAATGTATTTTTGTTGAGTACAGTTTTGAAAGAAAAGGCTATCGTCTGTATCATCCACAAACTAAATGCATTTTGGTTAATCATGATGTTGTTTTTGTGGAAGATGCTATTCAGTCATTACTTTCATGTACTAAGGAGACATCAATTAGCTCCAAAGACATGTATGACACATTGCTGCCTCTTTTTATAGGTGGAAAGTCTAGTGCTGTTCCGTTTTTACAAGTTCCATGTGATGATGCATATCATTCCATTTCTAATGCAGATTTACATGATTTACTTGTTGATGAGAGAATTGATATAGAAGAGGCAAAAATTGTGCCTAAATTACTAGTGCGGACTTTGTGAGATAGCAAATTAGATGCATCTCTATCGTACCTAACTCGTTTGGTTCTCATAGTGCTTCTTTTGCATCCGATCGCTATGTTATGGCTGCCTCTAGTCTCTATGATGAGAATGAGCCTATTTCGTTTGATGAAGCACAAAATTTTGAAAATTGGACGGCTCCTATGTAATTAGAATATGATGCTATTGACCTTGGTTACAAGGTGGTCTTCTATGCTCAGTCTTTTCGTATATCAAAGGGCAATATGGTTATTGCAAAGGGAAGCAAAGTTGGCTCAGTTTATCCTTTATTTGTATCATAGAAAGAACACTTGTTAGCTGTTATTGAACAGCCTATGGCTTGTATTTGGCATGGTTGTTTGGGCCATATATCTTGTAGTGGAATTGAAATTCTTTCTCGTTCTGGCTAATTACCTGTGTTATCTTTCTCTGATTTTTTATTTTGTAAGCATTGTCAATATGGAGAGCAAACCAAAAATGTGCATAGAACACACATTGACTCTTCAATTCAGCCTTTAGATCTTGTTCATACAAATGTGTGTGGTCCTATGCCCACTAGGCCCTTAGCTGTTTCTTTACTTTTTCACTTTCATAGATGATGCTACTAGAAATGTTTGGGTATATGTTGAGAGCAGTATGGGCACCCAAGGACCGACTAGACAAGGAAGCCAGCGGAGAGAGTCAGAACAAGGTGAAGGAGTAAGTAGACAAAGCAGTCGACGCAAATCTGGCAGATAGGCCCTTCAATTTTTTCCAAATCAACATCTTTTAACAGTGATTCTTATCACTAACAATCATTGTAAATACCATTTCATATTTTTGTAGCTCCATTTTGTGCAAGCCAAGGAGTCCTTGAGCTTGAGGAGCCTTAGAAGTACCTACATATCAATTTTTGTATTTTTTAGACTCCGTTTAAGCCCTCAAATTGGCCCTGGAACCTAATTTTTAACTAGGCCGAACACTAGGTCTGGACAGGGCCAAAACCTAGTCAAAAACTATAAAAAGAGCTAGAGAGCTCATTTTTGAGGTTAGCTTGTAATTGAAACGAACTTGTAAGAGCTTTTTGAAAGTTATCTAAGAACTCCATTGATTCTCACTCTTTGTCTTGCCGTGTGTGCGCGTGTGTGTGTATGTGTGTGCATGTTTGTGTGCTTCTCACTCACGCACTTGTGCCGCCACTTGCTCGAGGTCTTCATACCATCCTCACGTCTTCCCGGATTGACATTAAAGGAGGTGCTACTCATCACTGAGCTACATCAAATTTTGGCGCCGTTGCCGGGGATCGAGCTTTGAGGACGAGCGTGTGATGGTAAGACGTAGATTGGAGACGTTGGCGTTGTAGGTAATTTCTCTACTTTTCCTATTTTTCTCTTTCTTAATTTACCACCATCATCACCATCATCATCATCACCATCTTCCACCTCCACTTCCATCATCGCAAAAATTTCAGTTTTTGATTATATCACCTTCTCCACCTCATTTCCCTCATTTCACTTGTGGGAGAGAGCGAGAGAGCGAACTGTTGTGTGCTATTTTCTGCATGTTCTTGGAGTTCTTGCAGGTTTCAGCGTCATCATCCCCTTCAGCACGTCGCGCAGGTACGGAAATGTGCAGAACTGTCTCGTAGTCGCCGACTCCTGTCGATCGCGATTGACAGAAATTTTCACCTTTTGGTAAATCTGAGTGCACCACAGTGGACTAGAGACCCTGCACATCACCTTTCCATCAAAAGTTTTGAAAATCTTGCAAAATTTCAGTCCATCGCGATTGACAGCTCTGTCCATCGCGATTGACAGCCTGTCCATCGCGATTGATACCCCTGTCCATCGCGATTGATTGAGTGTCCATCGCGATTGACTCAACCCTCTGTCCATCGCGATCGACTGAATCCCCTATCCATCGCGACCGACTGCCTGTCCATCGCGATTGATTGGACCCCCTGTCCATCGCGATTGACTGAACCTCTGTCCATCGCGATTGACTGAACCTCTGTCCATCGCGATTGATTGCGTATCCATCGCGATTGACTGACTTGCCTCTCCATCACGATCGACTGAATCCCCTGTCCATCGCAACCGATAGCCTGTCCATCGCGATTGATTGAGTGTCCATCGCGATTGACTGAACCCTCTGTCCATCGCGATTGACTGAACTCCTGTCCATCGCGATTGACAGCCCTGTCCATCGCGATTGACAGCCAATTTTAGCCAAATTTTTTAGGGTTTGTTAATTGAAGAGTTGGGCTAATTTTGGGCATAAACATTTTACTCTAGAGCACATTAGGAAGCCTTAGGAAAACAACTTGGGGAAAACCTGTTGCACAGTGATCCTGATTGAATCTTGTCTTAACCCCCTAAACCCTGAACAGTCATAACTTCTTCATACGAAATCAATTTTTCGAGCTCTAGGGCTTGTTGGAAAGCTTGTGGCATATACTACACGCCCTCAACTGTTTTTTTTATAAAGATAATGCGTGGATTTTCAGAGAGGGAATTTTGAAGTTAACCATACCCAGGGGAATCAAAGTCAGGGGTCTTTAGAATTGTTTTCTTAAAAATCACTATGCAAGTTTGTGTTTGTGCTACAGGAATGAAAATAATTGGTTCTGTCTTTGGAATTTAAATCTTTAAGCTAACTTTGGAACTCTTACAGATCCATTGAGAGCATCGAAAGGCGTTCTAAGCAAGTGTAAGTGCAATCTTGGGAACACACTTCCTGGGCACTCAAGGGAAACCAAGCAGGAAACAAAAGGTTGGAAACTTTTAACCCCCTCTATCAATTCATAGTTTAGGCTAAGAACGACGAGAGGTAGGAGTAAGTCAGGGCGACGATAGGCAGGTATCAAGTTGAAGACTACCTAAAAACTCAAGTCCAAGCTAAAAACCTAATCTCTGTACTGTCGATAGCATAAAGGAAAAGAACCTAACGTGGAACGACCATCCTGAAAGCACGAAGAACATTCAAGTATTCCTGACGACGTAATATCAGACAAGACCTTAAACACGACAAATAACTAAAAAGAACCAAGTGACTAATATAAAGTAACCAGCAACGAAGTTGTACTCTGGGCAAAGAATTGGGCTCCTTAGATAGGCATATGAACCTTAGATCAGGACAACATCTAGTAAGGGAGAGACAAAGCCTTAGGTCTTCAGAGGCTAGTGTTAACCACACTGCTAGGTCTTGGGCCCAGCAGTTGAGCCACCACTCGTACTACCCTAGCTCTGAGACCAGTGAGTCAGAGATGTCTCAAGGCATGGACAGACCTACGGGAAGTTCAGGAGTGCCTTACTTGTACAGGGTAGAAGGCCCTTACAAAACACAGTTGGAGTACCTTAGGACCAACCGATTAGGTGCCAGCATCTATGAGGACGGCCTAGGAAGATCTGTAGTACAGATTAAGAATCCTGATCAATCCATTGGACTAGAGCACCCAGCTGTCAAGTTCGAAAACGGAGCATACTTGGACAAAGAAGGAACCATATATGTAGTCACCAGTCACCCAGATAGGACGGACGAATTTGGAAATGTGATCCCCGAAGCAGACTTAGGTGACCTGGAGCAAGGAAACATGGGGGCAGAACCTAGAACCCCTCGAGGTAAATCGGTTCTCACTAGGATTATCACACCGGAATGGATTCCCCAGGATAATAAGAGCATAGATTTGCTCCTCAATCGAGAGACTGACGAAGCCTTTTGGAGGTACAAACCTGATCGGCCAATTGATATAGGAACAATCATGATCTATGAGTTTAAGGATCGTGATAGCCCAGGAAGAGTGACCTACTTAGATCACGCTTCAGAGAGGATCTTTGTGGTGACAGGACATGATAGGCATGTTTACACTTGGAAGGGTGAATTCGTGTTTCCCCAACCAAGATCGAATGTATCCTATGGTCACCCTAGAGCTGGAACATCCCAAGCTCATGGAATGCAAAGAGACAGAAGTAGAGATAGACCAGAAGTAAGCTTTGCCAACCCAGTGGGCAGAGAAAGATCGAGGACGGAGACGAATAGAGTAGAACCTGAGATACTTAGAGCTCACAGGAACCAAAGAAATGTGGATGGATTTCCTCTGCCTAGACTAGAGAGCACGCCAGAACTTTGAGACCGACCCAGCTAGTTAAGTCCATGAAGAATTACTTTGATGGCACAGGAGATCCCTATGATCATGTAGCGGAGTTCAAGCAAGTCTTGAGAGCTAAACAAGTGGAGGATCTATTCATGCAGTACAATGCCTTCGGTCTAACCCTTAGGAACACAGCACTTACATGGTTTCAGCCATTGGATGAGCGACAGTTCAGGAGCATAGACCAACTCCTAGAGGCATTTATTATTGAATTCTCTAAGAGTGGCATAAGACACAATACCTCCTCGCTGATCCACAGCTTCAAGCAAACCCCTCAAGAAACCGTGAGACTTGCAGGAAGAAGGTTTAGGCAATACTTAGAAAGATGCCCTGTTTCCGAGCTACCGACACCAGCTAAGCAAGTGGCTTTATTCTTGGACGGGTTGCTAAGTACCAAATTAAGATCATATGTGTACTTGAAGGACCCTAGGACCATAGAAGAGTGTGTACGCATGTGTATTGACATTGAGGATAACCTAGGGGAGGAGTTAGAGCTTTCCAAGATATACAAAGATTCAGATAGTGCCTCTAGCCTCTCTTCCACGCAATCCACATCAATTGAGGAACTTGCAGAGAAAGTAGCTCATAAATTAGGGGTAACTAGCAAACAAATCCCAAGGTTTGCCCCTGTGAAAAGGTGCTATACTTGTGGTGGCGACCACATGGCGAATGTATGTCCCATTATGGCTCAGCCCCAAGTAAATCCTAGTAGCCAGTACTGCACCATAGAACGGAGGTACACCAATCACACCGCACAAGATTGCCCCTACAATAAGCAAACAGTTAGGCAAACCTATCCTCAACCCTATCCACCACAGGGAAGATACCAGAACCAGTACCCTCCACAGCCATATGGCAGGCCACAACAAAATTATCAACCACAATATCAAAACCAACAAAGGCCTCAGCCTGTGTTAGCACAACAACCCCCAGCTCTAGCTAATGTGATTCCGGTAAAGTATGTTGTTGCAGAAGAAAACCTGAATAGAGCTATAGTCCCAGTAACACCACTGCTTTCTGAAAGTGATCCCAGTGACCATAGCTTTGATTCTACACATGTTGATAGTCCCCAGGCTTACTACATGCAATCTCCTGAACATGGTGAGTCCTACTATAGTGAAGAACCGAGTGAACCTAGTTGGGAGTCAGATTACACAAACATCATGTATGCAAACCCCAACCCTAGGCCTCAACCTAGGCAAGTAAGACCTCCGTTCCCAAGAGGACCGTGCTACAGATGCCAAGGAGATCACCTCATTCGCGATTGTCCCTTACCTCCACCTACACAACCCCAGTCAGTGACGATCCAAGGCTTTTGCCAAGATTGTGGAAAAGAGCATCTCTTACGAGATTGCCCAAAGAACCCCAATAATATGCCAAAAATCACGCCTATCAACGTTATTGGGTTAGTAGTAGATTCCACAGGAAGTGTCACTTCCACTGCTCCCGTACAGGTAGTCACTAGAGCTCAAGCATTGCAGCAAAACCAAGGGGTAGACCAGGAAAAGAGCCCAACAGCTAGTGAAACTGAGAGCATAACCAAGAAAAGGACTAGAGCTTGGAGAGATAGCCGTGAACGTATGAAAAGGCAATGGGCAAAGAAGATGAGTGAACTTGAGGAAAGTCTGAGAGAAACCAAAGCCAGGATAACTGAACTCACATCTCAAACTCCCTCTCACACTACCCCGCCACCACCATTCCCATCGCCATCTGACCAGCCACCTTCCAACCCGCCTCACCTAAATCCACCACCCCCCAAAGTAGGATCAGTCCTAGCAGATCCCACTCCCGAGGACCTAAACATGATGCTTAAGGCATATCAGGCCAGAATCCAAGAAGGGCCAACCATAACCGATCATGAAAAATGCTACCCTAGAGCCGAGCTAGAGCTTGAACGAACTAAAATTTGTGCTAAGATGGTGGAATTGGCTCAAGCCATGTTCGAGGCTAGCCGCCTCTTTAACATCTCTAGCTCAGCTAAGACGCAGTTACACTTTGATGGACTGCTAGAAAGGATAGAGAGGCTAATTGCACAATCAGAAAAGGAACTTGCCCCTCAAAGAAAGGAAAGGGCAAGAGAACGGATAAGCCAGCCTCTTCAGGAAGCCCATGTGCCTCCTCAAGAAGCTTATGCTTCCCCCCAAAAGGCAGATGAGCCTCCCTCGAAAGCCTACGTACCTCCACAGGTTGCCTACATTCCTTCTTAGGGAGCGTATGAGCCTGTTCGAAAAAGTAATAGAATAAGTAATCCTCCCCAGAAAGCTTGTGCTCCAGCCATCTATGAGAACGAGGAGAGAGCCAACGATAGAATAAGCCCTCCTTCCCAGGTTGCTTATGTGCCTAATTCTACGGAGCCAGACACTTCTTCTTCTATGAATCGGTTTGCACCAGACTTCCTACGAGAGATTCAAGAAGACAAATGGGATAACGAAAGTGAAGTCCCTCCTCCTATTGAACTTGTGGATGATGCACACGATCAGTTCCCACAAGACATCCCATCCATTTATGAGGAGCAGGAGAGCACCCACTCTCAGGACAGACTAGACTTTGAGTCTAACTCCCTACAAGAATTACCCCACTTCACAGGACCATGGGAAGCTAAGTCTACTTGTATGAGAGCACCCACGGTCATGGTACGAAATGAGGACTCAGTCTTACCTAGGAACACAGAGGTAGTGAAAAACACTAAAGTGCAGTGCAATCTCAAGTTAGAAGAGCTACTCAAGGTTAGACCTGAATTATGGAAACATGTAGCCAAACAAGTACCAGAGATAGCAAAACCTCGTTCCCAGGTAGGATCACATAGGACAGTGCCAGAAATACCCTTGGATAAGATAGGAGATATGTGTGAAGGTGAAGAAGGTAATACCTATCTTCACATTACCTACCAGGAGTACACCACTAAGGCAATTTTGGACTCAGGTGCAGGAGTTGCAATTGCCACCACTTCCCTATGGAAGCGTTGGGGCAAGCCAGCACTCAGGCCAACGAGAATGAAATTGCAGATGGCCGATGGTCATATTGAGAGACCCTTAGGATTGCTAGAAGGAATAACTCTCACCACCTGTGGTGTTGATTTTGAGCACACATTTGCCATATGTGACTTCAGCAAAAATCATGCCTATGAGATGATTTTGGGAAGACCATTTATGCGACAGTTGCAAGTGGTACAGGACTGGGGAACCAACTCCTTGTATTTGCAACACTTAGGTGTTACGACCAAAGTGAATCTTAAAGATTACTCTCATAGAGATGTCCCTCCCATCCAATGGAATCCCATCCATAGAGCCAAAGACGATACGGAATCTGTGCATTCCATAGGATCAGGATCCTCATGGATGCATGAAGACACCCACTTATGGATGTGCAAAGTAGCAGTGGACGAAGAAAAGAGAGAAAAAGCCAGAGAGGTAGGTGCAAAAGAAACCCATAGATCAATCCAAGACCCAGCCTATGCACCTGTAGTTTTTCCAGACGAAGAATTTGAACCTCACGGTTGGGCAGAAATCTTAGCAACAATGGACGTAGCCATCAATGAAGAACAATGGGAGAAGCTGTTTTAGAAGAGTGTGAACCTAGCCTTGATGCATTTGAGGATGCAAGTGACTCCGATCTAGAGTTAATCATTATGGACCCACCATTTGCATTAGAGGAAGAATACTTCCATGAAATAGAATTTCAACCCCAGAGGCATGGAGAGATTACAAATGATGTAAGATTAGCAACACACGTGACCCCCAAAGGAAGAAGGAAAGAAACGAAAGAAGAGAGAAGTCTCACCAGAAGAGGAAGAATCTTTGTTTGAGGTCCCATAAAATTTCAAGAAGTACGAGATAGACGACAGGAGAGTCATGATAAGAATGCCTAAACGAGAGGCACAATCAGGAGAGGCCTATGATAACAAAGAAACCACCAAGAAAATAGTAGTGGCCCTAGAAGAAGGAGAGGAGAGATGCACATACATAGGCCATGACCTAACAGAGGAAGAGAGCATGCGTTAATTGCCTTGCTGAGAGAATACAGAGATGTATTTGCTTGGAGTTACAAGGATTTGAAAGGTGTTGACCCTGACATATGCTCACACACCATCCCCATGACTTCAGATGCCAAACCCTCTAAGCAAAAGCCCTACACATATAACGATAATTACGCCACTAAGATCAAAGAAGAGATAGATAGACTGGTTGAAGCTGGATTTATCTACGAAATTGAGCACACTGAGTGGGTATCCCCCATCGTAGTGGTGCCCAAGAAAAATGGAAAGCTGCACGTATGCATTAACTTGAAGAAGGTTAATGCAGCCACTATTCGGGATAACTATCCGCTTCCCATCACAGAACATCTCTTAGAAAGAGTGGCAGGCAAGGAAGTCTACAACTTCCTTGATGGATTTTCGGGTTACAATCAAGTAGCCATAGCTCTAGAGGATTAGCATAAAGTGGCTTTTGCCACAGAATGGGGCATTTTTGCCTTTAGAGTAATGCCATTTGGGCTTACCAATGCACCAGCTACCTTCCAAAGGCTGATGTGCCATGTATTTAAAGAGTTCCTGAGGAAAAACTTAGAAGTCTATGTTGATGATCTTTGTGCTCATTCCAACATTAGACAAACCCATATCCCTGAACTCAGACAAATCTTTGACAAATGTAGAGAATATCAAGTCTGCCTGAACCCAGAAAAGTGCGTTTTTATGGTCACGCAAGGCAAGATTCTAGGACACATAGTGTCAAAGAATGGCATATCTACTGACGAAGAGAAAGTGAGAGCTATAGCAGAGCTACCTAGGCCAAAGAATGTCAAGGAAGTACAAGCTTTCATGGGGCATTGTGGTTATTACCGACGATTTATACACATGTATGCTGTCATTGCAAAGCCCATGTACGGACTTCTGACTAACTTTGAGTGGACGGATGAATGTGAGAATTCCTTCCAAGAGCTAAACAAAGATTATGTTCAGCACCAATCTTGACCACACCAGATTGGAATAAGCCTTTCCATGTTCATGTGGATGCATCCAATTATGCTATTGGATGTGTGCTTGCACAACCTACTGGTGAAGGTAATATGGATCTTCCAATTGCCTATGCCAGTAGACAATTGAATGCGGCTGAACGGAATTACACCACTACAGAGCGAGAAGGATTAGGCATGGTATATGCAGTTAAGAAATTTAGACACTATTTGCTTGCAAATAAGTTTA
This sequence comes from Ceratopteris richardii, assembly GCA_020310875.1. Lineage (NCBI taxonomy): Eukaryota > Viridiplantae > Streptophyta > Polypodiopsida > Polypodiales > Pteridaceae > Ceratopteris > Ceratopteris richardii. The sequence continues at coordinate 124,585,725 of CM035410.1, read as the reverse complement.
AATTTTTTACTGATCATCAAGCATTGTTATACCTCGTAAACAAGCCATGCAATACAGGAAGACTAGTAAGATGGTTTCTCTTGCTAATGGAATATGATTTTGAGGTTGTGGTAAGGAAAGGGAGGACTCATTTAAGAGCAGATCATCTCTCTAGGCTCACATCGGGAGAAGCCCCACAAGGAGTGTCAGATGACCTTCCTGATGCTTACTTGTTTAATTTGGAAGTGGTGCCGTAGTGGGCTAAGCCATTGGTACCAGTATTGACATACGGGCCTAACCATCCAGTAGTAAACACACGGAATAAAGAGGTTGTAAAAGCCCAAAAGTACCACATCATGGCTGGAAGCATGTACAAGCACACAGATCAAGGAATCTTAGCTTGTTGTGTGGAAGAGGACGAGTACAATAAATGGTTGCAATTAGCACATGTAGGTGCATTAGAGCAACACTACTCAAAGCAACGAACTTTACAGACTCTAAAGAGATTCGGAGTGCATTGGCCAACTATGGAAGCGGATGTCCAAAAGTTGTGCAAGGAATGCCCAATCTGTTGCACTAAACCACCTGTGGAACACGCCACTCTTTATCAAGTATCCATTGTGCTAGATTGGAGTGAACCACTAGTATCCTTCCTGAGGACGAAAGCATTCCCTCCAGACATGACTCTGGCTAGGAAAAGGAGTTTAGAACAAGAAGCTCTCGATTACTCACTCATTGGTGATAATCTATATAAGCGTGGTAAAGATGGTTACCTGAGACTGTGTGTCCATGAAAGTGAATATCTTAAGATCTTGGAAATTGCTCACCAAGGTGTAGCAAGAGGGCACTTTGGACCAGATCGGGTGATCAAGGCAATACTGTTTGCGGGCTTCTGGTGGCCTACCCTTCACATGGATGCACATACCTATGTGAAACGATGTGATGTCTGTCAGAGAACTCAGTATCCTATACGAAAAGATGAGATGCCACTGAAACCTATGATGGGTGGACGAGCATTCTCTAAGTGGGGAATAGACTTCGTAGGTCCTATTAACCCCCCAGCTAAGGGTTCCCATGCAGAATACATCATTGTTGCAACAGACTATCTAACTAAGTGGGTAGAGGTAAAAGCCACGACGAAGAACGATGCTCAAACAACTGCCAAATTCTTGTTTGAGAATGTATTCACAAGATACGGGCTACCCATAGAGCTTGTAAGTGATAGAGGCACTCACTTCTTGAACGAAGTGATTGAGAATCTACTCCAAGAATTCTTGGTAATACACAAGAAGTCTGCCCCCTATCACCCTCAAGCTAATGGACAAGCTGAGAGCACCAATAAGATCCTATGCAATGTACTGACAAAGTTAGTAAACACTAAACGCTCTGATTGGGACAAATAGCTACACCATGCTGTTTGGGCATATCGAGTTGCCTACAAAACGGTACTCCAAGCCACCCCCTTTCAGATGGTATTTGGCCAAAACGCTGTGCTACCCTTGGACTTCTTGATTCCTACATTGAGAGTAGCACAAGAGCACGAATGGACAGGTCATGAGCTCTCCTCTAGGATCTTTGACCTTGAACGATTAGGAGAAACAAGACTGAGAGCACCTGTAGGAATTTATGCAGCTAAGAAGAGGCAGAAGGCATACTTTGATGCCCATGTGAAGGATAAGGGTTTGAAAGGAGGAGATCTAGTTTTAGTCTACACACTGAAACAACACGCAAAGAAGCTAGAAAAGAGAGGCTACGGACCTATGATCATCAATAGGATCTCCACAAGCGGAGCAGTAGAACTAGCCACGTTAGAGGGTGATGTTCTCCCAAATTACATTAGCGGTTGCAGAGTCAAGCTGTATCAGGAACCCCTCACGGAGGAAATGCTCAGTCGACTCAACACTGCTAAGAAAAGCAAGGAGGAAGAAAAGCGAATTCGAGAAGAAGCTCAAGCAGAAGCCCTAGAGCGCATACGGAGGATGAAATTGCGAAGGCAAGGCCGAGATCAACCTAGAACAAATGACTTTGCAGATCAAGGATATCATATGGGAATGTGTAAAGTCGTAGGAACAAGCTCACATAGGATAACTGATCGACGACCTTTCATAACCTTAGATATAGGACAAGGAAAGAGTGCAAGGACAGTAAGAGCCTTGATTGACTCAGGTGCAGCCACTAGTGCTGTTAAGTTGTCTTACTGTCAAGAGTTGCAGTTAACTGTCAATCCTGTGGAAGCATATCTCATAGGATTGGGAGGCGTGGAAACCCCTTGCATGGGCGAGGTGGAACTTCCCCTCTACATTCATGATGAGACAATGACAGTTAAAGTACTAGTGTGTCAAGATGAGGACCTCACGGAACCCCTTGTCTTGGGTCAAGACTGGATCTATGACCAAGCAGTCAATTTAAACCTAAGAAGTGGACTTCTTCAGGTATGGGTCAATCATAGTCGAATTACAGTAGAGTTGGATAATGGAGCACTCAAAGAACTAGGAAAGGCACAGACTCCTGGTCCTTCCAGGAGTACACATGAAGATGACCATGCTGTTCTTGTCCAAAAGTATGTGTTTCAGAGGAATGATGGTTGCAAAAAAGGAGTCAGGGATGCAACGGAACTCCTTTCTTTTCCAAAGGCCAGAGGGAGGCGGAAACCAAAGGTGGATCAAAGGCAGAAGAAGCAAAGTACTACCTGTGTTGGAGATCAAAAGTACCTGTGCAGCAAAATGTCTCAGCAAGTGAAACAAGTGTGGGTGCGGAAAGGAGAACACCCGGTTGCACTCAAGCCAACCACACGGGCATAGCCTCTTATTAGTAACCAACAACACGATACTAATAAGGAGTCTTTCAGAAGCTCATCTGCTAACGTGAAGTCTATTTGGGTGCCAAAGAAGTCGATGAAGGCTAGCCCACAATCAAGACAAATTTGGGTGCCTAAGGCTTGTTTGCGGGCTCAAATAGCTACACCAAGAACACACCCTACACAGCACGATCCATTCACTCGCACAGCCTACATCCACTCATTTTCAACACCAAGGCCCATGAGCACGAACAGAATCACTTGTAAATGGGTCCCTAAAAGGCCTCATTTCCAAGCTGACACACCTATAAAGCTCTCGAGAGTCTCTACAGAACCAAGAACAAAACCCATCCACTGCATTTGGCAGCCCAAGACTTGTAACAAACCCCCGGACCCCAATTGTAAATCCATGACCACCTACTAACCGCTTCACTCTCACTTCACATCATTCCGCTTAGCTCGTAGGTCTACCCAATTCCTAACTACACACACTAGCACCGAGCACCTACTAACCCCTAACCACTCCCGAACTTTAAGTTAATGTTGTAAGAAGGGACACCGTGTCATTTTTGTGTCCATTGCAATGTTAACGTTGATTCATATATTCTCACAGAACCAGCTGCGAAGTTTTCAACATGGCTGAGGCAGCAGGAACTAGCTCTCACACAGAAACAAGCCCGCAAGTGGTGGACTTAGACAGTTTACCCGTTTTGCCTGAGACAAATGAAAGACCAGAAGAATTGCAGGCTGTGAAAATCATACCTATTGCGGACCCTCCGCGTGGCCACACCATGCCTGTAGGAAAGACTTCCCACTGGTTTACCGAGGTGGCAGGACCCTTGGGTGAAGGAACGTACCTATGGGAATCAGAGTTGGACTTCAATGGGAAGCAAGGCAGATACCATTTCTTTACAAGAGAATTTGAGAAATTACAAAATGCAGAAGGTCTACGTCCGATATGGGAAAAGGCAGGATTGAGTGCCTATTTCAGTGCACGACTCCCAAAACCTGACTTCATGCGATGCTACTATCTCATCAACACCTTGACTCCAAACGAGAACCCAAAAGGTGCAAGCTCATTTGTGATTCCATCTCTAACAAAGGGGAATGAGCTCAAGAGGTTCAGGCTATCAAACAATTTGGTGAGAGAGGCTCTAGATATGCGCGGAATGCATATTCCTACAGAGAAGGAAGCCCTAGTACCGGATTACATGAAGAATCGAAGTCTCACCAAACTCAAGGACATGGTGTCCATGACGCCTAATATTGCAATACACCTTCGCATGTGCATGCAACATTTTGCTTTCCCGGCACAAGATAGATTCACCATGCCACCCAAAAAGATTTGGTTTAGCTTGTATCTGGCAGAGACACAGAGCCTCACCATCAACTTACCCCACTAGATAATTGATCAGATACACCTAGCTCACAAACGATGGCCGCGGAAACAGGTTTTATATGGTTGCTGTGCTCTGACGAGAATCATTTATAGGTGTTTGGCTTATGACATTCCGATCCAACGGGCCCTAATGTGGAATCGGGTAGAGCAGTTTAGAGGCAGGACATCCACGGGACCCCCTTCTAAGAAAATGAGAGGCACTGTCCAAGTCCCATGTGCTCAACCACGTGGAGCCACCCTAACACCAGACGTCACCCCTCCACCCCGAAGAGTCGGACCATTCACACTCCGACTTCCAAGACGCAGCACCGATGGTTCCACCTTGATATTCCCTCCCATCCCAACCGATCTTGAATTTCCTAGTGGTGCACCTTTGGAAGAACTCACTAATGAAGATTTCGAGCAATTATTACAAGATGTAGAGTTGGAGGCAGAAGAGGCACAACAAGCGGAAACCGTGCAAACGCAGGCCACAACCTCCCAAGCACCTGTCACACCTGTTGAAGTGGATGCAGAGGATGACGGAGATGAAGAACAGGAGGATGATGAGGAGGATTATGATCAGGAGCATCAAGAGGAGCAACAAGAAGTGCCAGAACTTGTAGGTGCACCAGCCTATACAGCTCAACTACGGAGGTTATACGACACAATCAAAGCAGTACAAGAAAGGCATCAACTCTCTCTTGTATCAGGTCAAGCTTTGATGCAAGAAATGCTATCAGATGAAGGGGTGGACCAACATTTCATTGACACCCTCAAATTAGTGTCAGAATCTTTAGGAGTTCCGGAGGCTGTCCACACTGCAGTCCGCCAGTCCGTAAGGTATGACAAACGCAGAGTTGACACGTTACCACGAGCAGGTAAGACTATCAGGATACCCGTCACAGAACATGAAGTACCCATTGAGACAACAGCCACCCCCACAACCACCACTGACCTCTCTGCCGAAACCTTCATTCAGACATCACCTATCTCACCCCAGCATCCTCCATCACCACCTTCTCCACCCCCACCACCACCTCCCACCATGGAAGAAACGACAGTCATCACCTCTACCTTCACTTATAACCCATCCTCATTCAAATCATTTTCATTTCGAGAACCCACCTCACAAGACAACCTCTTCTCCTTCATCACCAATCCCTTGTACACTTCATCCCTTCTATCCTCCGAACCCATGACTGGCCATCCCATAATTCCAAGCGTAGTTGGAAACCCAGCACCCACCGAAGGCACCCTGTGTTTCCCTACCTATCCCCCAATACGGGTACCTCCATTCCATGACCCTCACTTCCCATCTGGCCCCTACACCTCTTTCAACCTGACCGCACCACCCCAATACCTGTCCTTTGTGGAGCAGTTCATCCGCTCTCCAATGTTTTAGAGGCACATTTCTCCGATGTTCGCAATGACATCAATTTACACGAACACCACACTCACTTCACCTACCATACCCACCTACATGGTAGCCCCTGTACACACCACCGTGTCTGACCCAATGGACATTTCACCAACCACAGCACCTCTCCCCACGATTTCACCATCTTCCCCTCCCTTACCCCCCACCTCACCACTCACATCATTGGCACACACAGCATTCACTACCCCCCTCCCCTGCCCATTCCCACCTCCCCTGCATTTCAAACTTTTTCCCTTGCATCTCATAATGTAAATAGCACGTTCAACACATTACTTCAGTGTGCACATCAACTACGACAAGAGTACCATCAATTGGAAGAACGCACTGTGGCCCTCTAGGCAGAATCTCAACGTCTGCAAGCTAGGGTCACCTCTCTTGAAGTTGACTACCAAACGCTCCTAACCGAGCATACCACCCTACAGCAGGCTCACTCCGAATTGGAATCAAAGACATCAATAGTAGATGACCAAGCAGTCAAAGAACTAGAAACAGTGCTTCAAGCGCAAATGATCTCTAACGCTACACTCAGACGCAACATTGGGCTATTAAGGAAGCATATGGCCGCAGCACTAGAAGAGAACAAACGACTTCAACAACAAAACCAAGACAACTTTGAAGCGGCTATGGAAGGAACCGTAGGAGCAACCATTAGCCCTACCAGATATAGAGCAGTCCCATCGGAAGACATTCGCATCTTACTTGAGTAGCATGCAAATTTCTTGGAGTCATATGAAAAACTAGAGACTGAATGTGCAGATCTAAAGAAACAGATAGCCAGTGTTCCCACAGCTCAACTGGAGCCGGCAATCTTGCAACACTCTACAGAAGAAGTAGAGACCCTCCGGAAACAGGTGGCAGAACTCCACGCACGCCTCCTACCATATGAAAGGCCACCCTCGCCCATTGAAGAACCAGAACCTGAAACAGTAGTGGAAATCCCCGTCGATGACAGCTATGAAGAGCCATACGAGCCTATGCCGACACCCGGTGGTCGAACTATAGAGGAAGGACAAGACACTTTAGAAATTCAAGTTCCAGATTGGGTCAAAAGGGTCGAGAAAGTGGGTAAGACACATGATGATCGTGTGGCTGTGCAAATGCAATCTCTCACAAATCTGGAAGAAACTGTCCTTCGGTCTTCCTACTTTCAAAACTTATCCCATCAACGGTTAATCACAACATCAGAGTCGCAATACATGCCTTATTTTGTCTTACTACATGATTATAATGCAGAAGTCAAAAGACATACAGGGAAGGAGCCCACATTCGCCACTCAATTTGAGATAGGGGATTTACCGACAGATGCACGTGCTGGCTCGATCTTCCAACCTAATTGGCGTGCATGTCTACTAACCGATTACCCAGAGATGATGAGCACCTGGGCAACCATGCCACTATATATCAAGTATAATCCATGCTATTGCCGAGTGGTACGTCGCAGATCATGGCAAGCATTTGCAATCAAGGTACGCAACAATAAAGAATGCTCGGCTTGGGTTAACTATCCATATTTTGCTCCGCCTCGGGGGACCCCAACCGTAGCTTACATGATATCAACAATTCGGCACTGGTCTACACGTCTAAATAATGTACCCGACATAGCAGCGAAAATGTGTATGAAGATATTCGAGCTCATGAACATTGTCTTCAAAACCTTTCGGAATGTCCAAGCTCCATACATCTCTGCCCCTGGATTCTCTCAAGGTAACAAGGATTTAGTCTACGACATGAGCCAGACCCCCTCGGTCACTATCATCTTTGCTTGGCATGCACGAATAAAGTACTTACCCGCATGCTTCAAGCAGACATTTGAGGAAATGTTCTCTACGGGATTCTGGGAATATCATTCGGAAATTTTCATTCCCAGACCCACACATTTGCTACACCTATTCGCAGTAGAACAAGCGATCCATGCAGATCAGTTACGTCTGCCACATCCGGACATTCCAGGACCAATTGATTGGGATCGTATGATGACAGATTTGGCCCATGGACTACGCATACAAGAACATCAGCTTGCCACTCAGGTTGTGGAATATTACATCCAACACTCCCAGCAACAAGGGTCTGTCAGGGACGACAGACGCGAGAGAGGGGGGGGGGGGGTGTTGAGAGCAGTATGGGCACCCAAGGACCGACTAGACAAGGAAGCCAGCGGAGAGAGTCAGAACAAGGTGAAGGAGTAAGTAGACAAAGCAGTCGACGCAAATCTGGCAGATAGGCCCTTCAATTTTTTCCAAATCAACATCTTTTAGCAGTGATTCTTATCACTAACAATCATTGTAAATACCATTTCATATTTTTGTAGCTCCATTTTGTGCAAGCCAAGGAGTCCTTGAGCTTGAGGATCCTTAGAAGTACCTACATATCAATTTTCGTATTTTTTAGACTCCGTTTAAGCCCTCAAATTGGCCCTGGAACCTAATTTTTAACTAGGCCGGACACTAGGTCTGGACAGGGCCAAAACCTAGTCAAAAGCTATAAAAAGAGCTAGAGAGCTCATTTTTGAGGTTAGCTTGTAATTGAAACGAACTTGTAAGAGCTTTTTGAAAGTAATCTAAGAACTCCATTGATTCTCACTCTTTGTCTTGCCGTGTGTGCGCGTGTGTGTGTATGTGTGTGCATGTTTGTGTGCTTCTCACTCACGCACTTGTGCCGCCACTTGCTCGAGGTCTTCATACCATCCTCACTTCTTCCCGGATTGACATTAAAGGAGGTGCTACTCATCACTGAGCTACAGTATATCCTATCAAATCGAAGGATGAGGTATTCCCTACTTTCAGAAAATGGCTTACTTCAGTTGAGACTAAAAAAGGAACTAAGCTTAAGGCATTAAGTTCAGATAATGGGGGTGAGTATACCTCACATAAATTCATCCTTTTTTGTCAGTCTAGAGGGATTCGTAGAGAGTTTACAGATCCTTATACCCAATATAGAATGGTGTAGTTGAAAGGATAAATAGAACTATTCAAATAGAGTAGTTTCTATGTTGCATCATGTAAACCTCTCACAAGGCTTTTGAGCAAATGTAGTATTGACTAGAGTTCATGTGATTAACCTTTCACCTAGTACTGCCAAAGGTCTGAAAGTGGCACAAGAGTTATGGACATGAAATCCACCATATTATGATCATCTTCGAGTTTTTGGGTCTGAAGCACATGTTCATATACCCAAGAATCTTATACCAAACTTGGACCATAAGTCAAAGAAATGGAATTGCTTATGGGATCCTAAAACATGATCAATGATCAGAAGTAGCGATGTCATTTTCATTGGGTCGAAGATGCATAAACAGTCCATTAATGAGGTTGAAGTGAGAAGAGTCGTGTTTCAGGATACTAATCCTCCAGTTAGCATGCATAAAAATGTTGCACATAGGGATGTTCAAGAGAATGTCCGATTACATCAGTCTGCACATGTTCCTGTTCAACAACCATTGAGACGCTTTGCACGTGTCTCACATCCACCTGATAGATATGTTCCAGGTTTAGATTTTGTTATGCTAACAGATGTCGGTGAGCCTTCTTACTAGAAAGAGGCTATGGAGACAGAGAATCATGTCAAGTGGGAGCGTGCCATGAAGACTGAGTTGGATTCTATTCACAAGAATGGGACTTGGGATTTAGTACCTTTGCCAAAGGTCAAGAAAGCTTTACCATGTAAATGGATATATAAGCTGAAATTCACATCAGATAGCGCTTCTCCAAAGTATAAAGCATGACTTGTTGAAAAGGGTTTTAAGCAACAACATGGTGTTGATTTTGAGGAAATCTTATCTCTAGTGGTCAAGATGACTAAGTTGTGCATGTTGCTTGGATTCATTGCAATGGAGGACTTAGAGCTAGTCCAAAATGGATGTGAAAACTGCTTTCTTGCATGGAGATCTTATAGATGAGATCTATATGGAACAACTAGAGGGTAATGTAGTTCCTAGCAAGGAAAGTCTAGTTTCTAAGCTCAAGAAGAGCTTGTATGGATTTAAATAGTCCCTTAGACAATGTATGACTTGTCAATTCTCAAGAAAAGGTTGAGTCATACATTTGATATGAAGGACTTGGGAGATGCCGAACATATTCTTGGCATGCGCATTACTCGTGATAGGAGTGAAAGATGCATATACTTGTCTCAAAGTGAGTACATATCCAAAGTACTTCATAGGTTCAATGTGCAGGGTGGAAAGGCATTCTGTACACCTTTATCCACATATGTGAAATTGAGCAAGGATGATTGCCCCAATTCAGATGAGGAAAAGGAATTCATGACCAAAATTCCCTATCAGTCTGTTGTTGGTAGTCTCATGTATGCTATGGTAGCTATGCCAGACATTGCATTTGTAGTGGGAGCTGTGAGCAGATATATGTCTAATCCTAGTAAGAAACATTGGGAAGCAGTCAAGATGATTTTAAGATAGTGGAACTAAGGACAAGTGTCTATGCTTAGGTAGAGGGAAAGCATCCATTATTGGTTACATAGATTCTGACTATGTTGGTTGTGTAGACAATCATAAATCTATATCAGGGTACATTTTTCATTTTGCTCGAGGTGCTATCTCGTGGAGATCTCATCCTCAAGAATGTACATTTGTTTCCACCATAGAAGCAGAGTATGTTGCGGCGAGTGAGGTATGTAAGGAAGCATTGTGGCTTTCTCGTCTTGCTTGTGATATGGGTTTACCTCAGCATGTACCTCGTTTGCTCAGTGATAGTCAGAGTGCCATTGCTTTGGCTAAAAATCTAGTCTATCATTCAAAGACCAAGCACATTGAGGTGAGGTATCACTTCATTAGAGATTGCTTAGCCACTGAGTGCATTATTTTTTAGAAGGTTCACACTTGAGATAATGTTGTAGATGCTTTGACTAAAGCTCTACCATAGGATAGCTTTCGACACTGTTGTCACTTGATGGAGGTTTAGGGTATAGTTTGTATACTTACACTCAAGTATTCTTTATCATTCTTTATTTTTCTCCCATAGTTACTTTGGCCATATTGGCCTTTGGTGGGAGATTGTTACTGTAAGTGTCCATGTGAAAGGCCAAATGGCCACCAGACACTTCTATAGTGGCCTGGTCAGTCACAGATTGTAAGTTCGATCGCATTTGTAAGACCTAAGAAGTCTGTCTTTATGCTCCCTGTGTACTGTGTTTTTCTGCATATTTTGCGGTCTCTTTGCGGAGTACCATGTGCAACCTTAGGAGCTCGGTTTTCTACTCTAAGGATATCATCGTGGATCTCTGGAGAAGGAGAGCGCATTGTGGTGCATCACCATCGAAATACTTCAACATAGTGTTCACCTACACACATATACTAATTTTGGGATTGTGTGCATCCCTTTGAACATTTTTTGGTTTAAACAACTAGCTTCTAACATATAATTCATTTGGTAATTAAATCATGTCATCAAATCAATGGTGATAATTATGACTTCTTTATCCTTCCACCTTTTTCCCTCTCTTTCAATAGTTACCCTACTTTATTTCTGTTGAAATTATGAATTGGGCGAGCTTATCAACCTTGATGGAAAGGAAGAGTGTTTCAAAAGCTAAAGGAGACTCCAATGGACATCAAAATTCAAATCCTTATCCATTCATGTGAAAATTCAAAATACAAGCCAAGGCTAGATGAAGAGCCAAGGATTGCACAAGGGTAGGTGAAGAGTCAAAAGGAGGTTTATATACACTCATTCTCCTGGAGAAGGTGCAACCAAGGCCATTCAAGCATGTGGAGTGAAGGGGAGGACTTGTGAAGCAAGGGCAAGGAATGCCCATACCTATCTAAGTAGAGTGGAGGTCATACCAATAGCTCATACCCCCTATATGAAGAGTGTTTGGTAGACACTACCTACTTCTTTTGTACATTCCTCATTGTGTAGATATCAATTTAATGCATACGATATCATTTTGGAAAGCTTATTTCTTTTAATTTCTCTAGTCCAAGTAGCTCTATTATGTTCTTTTCCAGTAGATATTCAGATCAATTCTATTAAACCTCTATTTTCTACTTAACATGAGTGAACACGTAGTTTGTCTTTAGGCGGTTGGTTGCCTATCCATTTGGACTTCAAATGGAGTGATCTATAGGTTCTTAAAAAGGTATTAGTTTCTAACGTGTTTGGAAAAAAATATCTCAATTAGTGAGTAATGTGATTTATGACTAAATCAGGTTTTGATAAGAAGGGGTCTGACACGATAGTTTCTAGAAGAGATTGTCTAACTTCCATTGTGCATATTGGAGTGAAATTTCTCCATAATTTGTATTAGAGATGAGTTGAGGCCTTCAAAGGATTAGTCCAAGAATATTTGAACAAAGCACAAAGGATCAAAGAGTCAAGCTCAAAGAAGGTATCTTTCAGAAACCATGTCACATATATGGTAGATTTAGGACATAAGGTTGAAGTTCTAGACAAAGATAAATATCAACCACGGAGATTCAGAGTATCCAAATATCTTATGACAAAAGGAATTTGGCCTATTGCATGTGTTGACAAGTTTTATAAATCAAGTTATTATTGGAATGTCTTGACTGAAGAAACATAATCCAAACATTGATTGGGAAAAAAATAAAATCACTCGTCAAGATACCCAAAAGAATTCGACATGTGTAGGAGTCAAAGCCTTCATACATGTAGGAAGGAAGGAAGGAACCGACTCCAAGGAATAATAGCATAACATAATAAACCAATAGAGAGAGAGTCAAGAAAAAAAACATGGATTCTTGCCTAAAGGGAAAACCTATGACTTAATCTCGAAAATTTTTATCACTCTTGTATTTGGACACAAGACTCACTACATTTAAGTATTGACCATTGTAAGGTTGGTTTTTATTTATATAAAATGGAGTGTGGTGTAGTTTGTTGTGTGTATATTGTTGGGGAAGTTTATAACATATAAAAGAATGATAAGAGGCTCTTGTGTATGATGTTGGGGTAGTTTATAACATATAAAATAATGAAAAGGGGCTATTATGTTTTGTGATGTGAAAAAAAAAAATGTACACTCTAAGAATACGTACATATTTGCATGGAGGATATTTGGAATTTTAAGTTATTTGAACTAAGTTCTTGTATGATGTAATTTGATTTATAAAGACGACTCTACTATTAAAAAGGTTGTTTTGCAACCATGGAAGCTTACAGAGCATGAATAGGCCAAGATTGGAATTATTTAGTAAAACCCCTTTTCTAGTAAATATATGAATCGTTTTTAAATAAGAACCATTATTTTCTCCTAATACGTTGATAAATCATAAGACTTAGTTCACATGTTTCCTTTGTATATCCATGGAAAAATTCATTGAGGGATTTTACGTAAGTAGGTTCTAGATTATATTGTTAGAGTCACGTTGTTCTCTTTAAAAAACTTTCAAGGTGTTTCATATTAACTTCTTTCTTCGAGCCAATAGGCTTATCAAGATGTGGTTGGGATACCAATCACACTATTGATATATTTAGGAAGTGATGTGTGTGAACACTCTAGGACCACTGGGCACTTTTTTCCCTCTTTAGGAGGGTTTTTTCCCTCGACTTGTATGTACGCCTATTGCCCTAACGGGCTACTTATCTTTGTACATTCTAGTGGTAAATTGTAATACATTCAGTATTGTGTGTTGTGCTCCAATCTTCTTCTTCCTTGTGCTATTCACGTGCTTTTGCAGACGTCTAACTCCAATAATTGGTATCCGAGCAGGTCGCCGCTTCATCTAGGGCATGGTCGACACTCCTCCAGTTGTAATCTCAAAATTATATGAACTTTAAATGAGCATACTTAGGGTGTTTCACAGATCAAAACAGCTTTTTTGTGTGGTGCCAAAATCGTGATATGACCTCGTTTCGGCCTCCGAACGCACTATTGCAGCACTTGTGCAAGCTATTTTGTCTTTTTGTGCTAAAGCTATATAATAGCTTCGGTTCGCCAGTATAAGCATCTTGAATTCTGCTACAAGTTTAGCCGAATTCATCTTGTTAGTTCTGTTCAACTTTTTGAGATATAGTCAATTTTTTGCATCAAGGTATTTCAATCACTGGCCATGGCTGAAAGAAATGATGTATTCCGTATGTTGGTTGTTGAGGATAAGTTGGATGGTACCAACTAACCCTTATGGGCTTATATGATGCGACATGTATTGGTTGCAAAAGGATTGTGGAACATTGTGCAGGGTGTTGAAAAACGTCATATCACACCTGCAACTGTTACAACTACAGGTACTAAAATTGATGCAGAAGGTGTGGAAGATGATAATATTCTGCATATTTTTGTTCGTGTTGTGGTTTTTGTTGCACCTACTGTAGAGCAAATTTGTTGGGATGGCAGAGATGCCCAGGCACATGAATTAATAGCTTTATCTGTCAAATGTGCCATTATTCCTCACATTCATTCTTGCAAAACAACTAAGGATGCTTGGAGTACACTTACCACATTGTACCAGGCTAGGAATGAGGCTCGTGTTGATTACCTCTGAAAACAGTTGGAGAGTGAGCACATGAATGAAGGTGATTCTATGGACAATTTTCTAACAAAGATCAAAGAATTGAAGGAACAGTTGATTTTTGCTGATGAACTTATACTAGATAGCTCACTTATGCAGACCGTTCTGAATGGTCTTCCTCATTCATATCAGAGTTTTGCTTCTACTCTTCGGTTGATGATGAAGGGCAATCCAAATGCCTTGTCATTTGAGGAGTTAGTCTCTGTTCTATTGCAAGAAGATCAGTCGAGGCAGAACAAGTCCATTATGCATGTTGCAGATCAAGCTTTCTTGGCTAGTCAAAAAGGCAAAGGTAAATGGAGCTCATCTACTAGCAAGCAGAAATCTACAAATGCTGCATTCAAAGAAGGAAGGAAGATGAGAAGAAATAAAAAAAGCGGAAATTCTTTTGTAAGTATCATAAAGGAAACGATCATATCATAAAGAATTGTCCAAAACTAGTTGCTAAAGCGGCAAACAAGAAGTAGAGCATTGATTTTCAGCATGTAGAAAGCATTTCCACTAGTTGCAATTGCCTTGTGTTTTTACCCCCAGTTTGAAGCCATTCATGCAGTCAGAATCGCCATTAGAGTGATAGATTGTAAGATGAAATTTTAGCTTCCATTGAAGTAAAGATATTGTCACATACTTGTTCTTTAGTGAAATTGAGGGTAGGAATGACTTGTTTGGCATGATTCAAGCTGTAGATAAGCTCGATGGGACCAATTATCCAATGTGCTCTTACATGATGAAACATGTTCCTGTTGCAAAACAACTATGGAACATAGTGACAGATATAGATTGAACCCAAAGGCTCTTCTACTTCACAAGTACTATCATAGTTGCAGCTTCTTCATCAAGTATAGTGGTTAATCCTTCTCAACCTACACAAGAGCAAAATATATGGGATGGAAAAGATGCTTAAGCTCGTGCATTGATTGCACTTTCTATGAAGTGCCGTATAGATCCACACATTCAGCCATGTTCTACATCAAGAGAGGCATGGGACACTCTTGCTTCTTTGTATGCCATGCAAAAAAAAACTTTGCAAGATAATGGATTGATTCCATGTTTACTTGGTATAACAAGGTCAAACTCTTGCCATGCATCAAGTAATTTTGTGGATTATTCTCTTATTGCAACAACATTTAATGAAGATCCGCTTACTTTAGACGATGCATGCAATGATCCACATTGGATGAGTGCAACGCAATCAAAAATGGATTCCATACATAGGAATGGTCCTTAGAAGTTATGTGAATTGCCAAAAGGAAAAGATGTCATTGGTACAAAGTGGGTTTACAAGATTAAGAGAAAGTCAGTTGGTAGCATTGATCACTACAAAGCTAGATTGGTTGCCAAAGGATATGCGCAAAAATATGGCATTGACTATGAGGAAACTTTTGCACCTACTTCATGCATGACTACCATTTGTACTATTGTTGCATTGGCTATCCAACAAGGTTAGAAAGTACATCAATTGTACATAAAAACAACTTTCTTCTATGGTGCTTTTCAAGAAGAGGTTTATGTGAAGCAACCTCTTGGATTATGGTTTGTTGTTTAAATAAAGCCTTGTATGGTCTCAAGCAAGCTCCATGTGCATGGTATGATAAAAATCCATAAGCTTTTGGTTGCTCACATATAGTCCCATTGAACGCACACTATATGTACACAAAGATGGGTGTGATCTTACAATGCTTGTTCTTTATGTTGATGACATACTCTTGATAGTGTCATGTGATGCAAAACTTGACATCCTTATGTCTGATTGCAACATACTTTTGATGTCGCTTATCTTGGTCTTTTGAGCTACTATCTTTGCATTTAGTTTGTATCCATTGAGGGGGGAAATTTATGAATCAAGAAAATTATGTTGAAAAAATACTTTAGCATTTTGATTTTGAGGATTGCAAGCCATTTTCCACACCAGTGAAGGTATCAAATCTTGGAATCCTCAAATACTTCTTGGGCATTGAGGTTATGTACAAAAATGATGGTCTCTACTTGATGCAAAGAAAATATTAGGTTCTTAGTTGAGGATTCTAGTGATGCATTTGACACTTCTCTTTATCAACAAGTTGTGGGATGTCTTATATATGCATGCAACATAGGGTCAGATATACAATACGCAGTTTCCCATTTGAGTCGATTCATGCATAGCCCTTGCACTAAGCATCATTAAGTGGTGAAACATGTGTTTAGATATCTCAAAGGCACTTTGATTTTAGATCTCTTTTACGGTAGATATATTTAGCCATGGTTGCATGTTTTTATAGATAGTGATTGGGTTGGTTGTTATAATACTCATGTGTCCACTAGTGGTGCTTTTTCCTTAGAGACTCGTGCATATCTTGGTTGAGTAATAAGAAACCTACAATGGTGACATCAAGTTGGGAAGCCAAGTATAGGGCAATTTTCACAGCTACAATGGAGTGTATACGGTTGAGACACCTATTGATGGATCTTTGCATGGAGATTGATGTTGGTATGCATATTCTCACTTGCATTGGTTGTTGTGCAAAATCTAGTGTTTCATTCACAAAACTGTAAACATATTAAGGTGTATTATCACTATGTGAGAGAGCACCTTCATGCCTAGTAGGGGTTGATGTGTCATTCCCTGTATGTGCTCACATCATTCCTTCCAAGGGGTCTTGTCACACTTATGTGTTCCTTGAGTAGCTTTGATGTGAACCTTTTCCCTTTACATGGGCACTTTTTACTCTAGTGCTTGCTAGAGGTTTTTTCCTCATGTTACCATATACATGATACACTCATATGTGGTAGTACTTTGTACTTAGAGATATTATTCACAAATTACTTGAGTTTTGTTCATCATTAATAGAGAGATCTATTCTATCCATTTGTCTTCTTTATGTGTTTTACTTCATTTGTGCTCCTTGTGTGTGCTTCTTGTGTGTCTCTCATACTTCTACACACACCCAACACCCGTCGAGTTCTTTCTCGTACCTATTCCATCTCCCTCAAGAGACTTTATTTAACCCCTATATATTATTTCATACCCACGGTCCCAAATTATGGGATCTCTTGTATCTTGTCTAGTCCAATTATCCATACCTATGAGTCCCAGGTTGTGGGACTTCTTGTATCCATTGTATAAGTATAATTTCAAAATCTTGTCTAGTCTAATTAGAGGGCACAAACTAGTGCTCCCCTAACATTTTGGCAAGAATAGCTTCTATCCAAGACTAGGCATCATGGTGAATTTGGTTGAGCAGGCTGTGGCATCGATTCAGAGTCTCCAACAACAAGTTGAGGACCTAACTCATTGACAAGCACAAGCTAAGATGGGACACCCCGTGCATGTAGGGGCATTCATCCAAGAATTACAAGAACAAATATGGAATCTTGAAGCAAATCAAGGAAGCATTCAAGTAAATCAATGTCCTAGTTCATCCTTCATGAAGAAACCCAAGATTTGCATGCAATAAATGTTCAATGGTAATCACACAAAGTTCCATGATTCTTGTAGAAAGTTAAATTGTACATCTGTATGCAACCTAATGGATACCCTCATGAGGCATCCACGGTCGGTTTTCTTATTTCGGGTCAAGCATTATCATGGTTCATCTTGGAGAAGAACATGGGAGTAATTCATGACTATGAGGGGTTTCATTGAGAGCTCACCACGTTTGGAGATGTAGACATGAGTCTACTGGCAAAAACAAAACTCTCAAAGTTACATCAAGGTAAGTTCCCTACCTCTACCCTATGCATCAGAATTTCGGCAATCGATATGTGATCTCATGATAATTTCATAAGCCAATTTAGATGGGGCTTAAGAGATGATGTGAAGAACCTTCTACTTACAATGCCAAAGGTTAAGATATTCAATGAATACATAACCCAAGCTATTCAATGCATTAACCACATTTTTGAAAGGAAACAAAAAAAAACAAATAGAAGGAAGATTTCACCAATGGAAACCCTTCCAACCCACTTCCAGAGATGAGCCTATGTCTAAAGCTCTATAGATAGATGTAACTAGGTTCCAACCTCTAGCCCCACAAGAGAAACAGAGAAAGAGAGATAACAAGTTATGCCTCTACTATGGAAACCATGAACATATTGCAATTAATTGTCGCAACAAGAGAACAAAATCTAGAGTCGTAGTCACCCTTGTAGAGTAGGAGAACGATGAAGTCTAGTTGTAAAGGAGACTGTACAACCAAACCATGATATAAAAAAGGTTCTCATAATTCAAGCAATACCCATAGAAACATGTCTTGCCCATGTCAGGTCGATCATGCCTAAGAAGACCCTTTCCCTTACAACCCTAGTCAATTCCTCATGTTTCATGGATGAAGGATTGGTTAAGAAACATAGGACTCTAGTACTTCAGAAGAACAAACCAGTAGTAATTGAAGTAGTAGATGGATGACCTCTAGCATCTAGGAATATTACCAAGGAATCTAGACCATTAAAATTACACCTTGGTGATCATTATTCCCACATATGTTTCAATGTAATATCAAGCCAGATAAATCATGTTCTTTGATGTCGTGACTAAAGAAACATAATCCAAACATTGATATTAAAAAAATAATAAAATCACTCATCAAGATATACAAAAGAACTTGACATATGTAGGAGCCAAACCCATCATACATGTAGTAAGGAAGGAATCCACATATATGATCTATTCTATACCAAGTCAAGATTCCAACAAAGATGATACGTTGAAGCTACCTAACTAGTACCAAGATTTTCAAGATGTTTTTGAAAAGAAGAATGCAGATATCCTCTGAGATCATAGACCCTATGATTGTGCATAGAACTTCAAGAGTGAGCACAATCACCCTTTGGATCAATCTATAGGCTATCCCCACAAGAACTTACCAAATTATGCAAGAATATTGATGAGAATCTAGCCAAGGGGTTTATCAGACACCAAAAGTGTCTTGCAAAAGCCCCTACCCTATTTGTAAAGAAGAAGGATGGGACTCTTTGAATGTGTGTAGAGTATTGTGGATTGAATAAATTCACTATAAAAAAAAGATATCCTCTACCACTCATATCAAAGCTCTTGGAATTTCTTGGAAAACCAAAGTTCTTTGTGAAGATTGACCTTCAAGGAGCTTATAACCTTGTCAGAATTAGAGAAGGAAAAAAATGGAAGAAAACATTTTGAACAAGATGTGGGCTTTTTGAATATATAGTTATGCCATTCAGTCTCACAAATGCTCCAATCATCTTTCACCATATGATTAATGATATCTTTTGAAAACATTTTAGATGATTTAAGGGTAACATACCTAGATGATATTTTGATATTCTCCAAAATTCTAGAGGAGCATGAATGTCATTAACAGATAATTCTAGAGAAACTAAGGGAAAAAGGTTTATATGTAAAATTGGAGAAATGATGTTTCCATCAGATAGAAGTGGAATTTCTATGGTATAATTCTCAGAGAAATGAATATTCATGGACCTTAAGAAGATCAAGACGATCCTTGATTAGAAACCACCTTCATGTGTTTGAGATGTGAAATTCTTTATCAATAATTAATCCAAGATAGTGACACCTCTTGCCAAGCTTATAGGAAATGCAAAATTCTCATGGATTGAAGAAACAAAAAAATCCTTTCAAAACTTGAAATCAACATTCACCACTGCTCCAATTCTAGTTCATCTTGATTCTTCCAAGCCATTTTTACTAAAGACAGATGCATCATAATTTGCCTTAGGGGCCATTCTATCCCAACATGGAGGTGATGGACACCTACATCCAATTGCATAGCATTAAAGGAAATTCTCCCCGCCCCCAAAGATAAATTATGAAGTGCATGATATTTTGGGCATGCCCCTCTTTTGGGATCCCCAGTCTAGAGGAAATTTCTACAACTAGTTTCAAGATTTTCTAATTCTTTGTCTTTCAGTATCCAACATGCAAGAAAATAGATAAAAGATGAAATGAGGAAGGCATTGATTACCATAGCATCCCCCCCTCCCAATTTGAGGTGCATGCCCTTTCAGTAGGCTAATTTAGTATCCAGTTTGGCCAGAACCCAATTCCAATGCTGACCCATTCAAACTTTAAAACCTGCTGGGATACCAAGGAGCCAAACAATATGTCCACTATGTATTTCTTTACATCCTCGGTTGGTCAAAAGTTGTTGTGAGGGCCCTAAATGGCCTTGAAAGCAAATTTGAAGTGGTTTATTTTAGATCGAGATGCAACATAGAAAACATTTCGAACATTGTCAAAAGGTGTTGATAGTATTAGGTTCATTATGCACAAAATCATTTGTGTCATTGGCAAAGAGTCTCCTTAGCATCTGGTTCTGACTATGAGGGAGCTGATGACCCTGGATCTGAACTACAAGGGCCTTATGGTCAATAAAGGAGTTAAGGCCATCGGTGGCAATGGCAAAAAGAAGTGGAATGAGAGGACAAACCTCTTTGATAGATCATTTTAGCCTAATTTCTTGAGCAAGTTGACCATTGATATTAATTCAAGCCGAGGCATTCCACATGAGCATAGAGATCATTTTGACGAATTTAGGTCCACACTCGATGTCTTTTAGGGATTGTAGAATGAAGTCCTACTCCAGGTGATCGTATGCTTTGTAAAAATAATCTTGATGAAGAGGACATCAAGGAACCTTCCTTAGAAAATTCTAGGCCTTCCCGCACATCAATAATAGCCTCCAAGATGGATCTTACCTCTATGAATCTCTTTAGGTCCTCATTGATCCATGAGCCCAGGTGGAAGGTAATGTGATTCACAAGAACCTTAGCTAAGATTTTATAGCCAGTTTGTAGCATAGTGATGGGTTGTCAATTTTCAATCCTATTTTTTCTGTCTTTTTTGTGAATTAGCTTAATCACCTCTTCATTAAGAAAGTTAGGAAGAGCACCAAAGTGTAAGGTCTCCTCCCACACCAAAAGTAGTGGTTTCACTAAGTCACTCTTGAAAGTCTTGAAGAATTGGTTGGTGAGATCATCTAGACTCGGACTTTTACCACTAGTTAGAGCATCAATAACTTTTAGAATCTTTGAGTCGATGATAGGGGAGTCGAGAAGATGCACGATGTTCAGAGGAATTCTTTTTTATCTGATTCTCAAGATGGCAACCATGCTATCCTGCCTCTGAGAAGTGAGTGTGGTGGACACCCCTAGCGTTTGAGTGAAGTGGTAGGTTACTAACTCAATATTCTCTTTCATAGAAATGCATTCCGTATTGTTATCTACCACGTAAGGTAGTTCTTCCTTGAGTTTCCTCTTCTTGAGAAGATTACACATCTCTTTCATCAGTTTTTTTGCTTTCCCTACCCACCAATCTTTAAAATAAATATGCATGCTCCTTCTTTGAATTTCCTCTTCCTATCTTAGTTTGCTTCTAATTTTTTGGAGTCCTGATTAGAGGTGGGAATTACCATTATTGACTTCCATCTCCAGACGCAGGAGCTGATGATAAAGATTTTCCCTTGTCACCCATCCAATGTTAATAATTTCTTTTTGGGCCTTGACAAGGAAAACTTGGGACTGCTTGACAACAATCTTCTAGCGGTTAGCTGGAGAGGTATAACATCTAAAGTCCTCACTCCAAGTCATGGAGATCACGTGTTGAATGGAAGGAAGAGAGAGGATTGAGGAATAAACATGAAACAAAGGGGCCTTCCCATGTCTACGATGAGGTTTGAAGGTGAGAACCATTGGGTAGTGGTCAAATAAAACTAGGTCCACACATTGAGAAAGGGACGTGAGACGGTAATTTTCATATCAATTCTATAATTTTGCAAATCTTTGCTCAACTGGATGTTCGACCATGAGAAATTGTGTACATCTTTGATTTCCACTGAATCGTGGTGTAGCTTAACCCGGTCCCATTTACCTTTCTCAATTTTGTGAATGACTCGTCCCCTTTTGTCCCATCTATGAGACACGATTTCCACCATATTAAAGTCCCCACAGAGGATGACCTCCAATGGTAGAGAGTCTAAAACCTTAAAAGATGTGAGAATCCACCAATAGTTTTGATATGTTATAGTATCCATCAAGAATGAGTGCCATATCGATTTGATGCCAATAGCCACACCATCACTCCCATGTTGGTATTGTGTGGGAATCCACACATGAGACACCAAGATGCTCTTTAGCCTCTTTTGAAGCTTGAATTTTTCTAGTTTAATCTCATGAAGATAGATAAAGTATGGGTTGACATTTTTATCTTGAAGCCATTGATGTTGAAGATAAATGTACAAGCTCATTTTCATATGAGCTATGCTTGGATAAATTTAACAAATATAAAGATAAAGGAAAAGAATTTAAAAAAAGGAAAAAATCTAGTCTAAATTCATGATGAGTAAGAGATAAAATATCTTGCCTTATAGTTAGTGGCATGTAATGGGAAAGTGGTGAGTTAAGAAGGAGGCACAAACTTCTTCACATGATCATTGGTTATAAAAGTGAAGTGGTAGCACAGTCAAAACAAGGAGAGAAAGATGCAAGAGCTCCCAGTAGTTGGATCTAGTCATTTTGTCATTTTGTCTTCTCGTAGACTGCTTCCAGTCGCACATTAATTTGTACACAACTCTGTTGTGGAGATCATATCTCAATGTATATTAAACCATTTCTTGCATTTCAACATTCATTGGAAAGCTTAGCTTGTGTACGCATTGCATACCAAACACCTCCTTCAAAGCTTATATATTCTGTGAGATATCAGTGAAAGAGTGAAGTCCAATTTTTCAGTATACCTATGTAGACAAGTAGTCTATTTTGGTTGGTTAATTTTACAAACCAAAACATATCCAAATTTCTTGATTTTTGTCTCATTGGTAAGATCTTGGCATTTAATTTCTCTCTTCCAAATATCTGATTCAGAAGATTTATATTCTATGAGATATCTATCAGAGAGTGAAGTCCAATTTTACAGTGTACTTATATGTGCAGGTGATCTATTTTGGTCAGTTGACTTTCCTGAACAAAACTCATCAAAATTACTTGTTTTTTAACTTGTTGGAAATCTATTTGTGTCTACTTTCTCTGTACCAAATATCTTTCTCAAAGGATATATATGTAGAGAGTTCTTGATGATTGAAAAACTCCTCCCACCAAGATACATCTTGATCTTCAGCATATTTTTTTGCACACTCAATATGTCTCTTCTTTTCAATGAGTGCATGCATCCAACTACTTTGATCAACCACATTTCCACATCTTTTTGTAGTGTTTTTATCTTCATATGGTGATTGTTCTGCACCATACACTATGGACAAATTAGGCACTTGCAATAAGAATCTGCATCCCTCTTTAGGCTCCCACCCAGGAGAAGATGAATATTGCTTTGCAAATAAAAGGGTTATTTCATCAACCTTCCTCATCAAGAATACATGGTTGAAACTAATATTGTGCAATGGAGCCAAAACCTTAGCACTGTTATCAAGGCCCATTGAGCAAAAGTGCTTAAAGTTATAAATTTGTGTGAGGTGTTGAACTTCTAGTTTTGGAGTATATGCTTCTGAAATCAGCTCAGATAAAATCGGAAGAGTAAAAGCATTGTTACATGCCAACTTCTTAGAGAAAGTACTGAACATTTTAGCAATGTGATCATGATTGTGCCCAACCAGAAGGAAATTTACCTTAACCTTCTGAAATACTTGTTTATCAACAAGCATGCTTAAATATCCAAAGACTGTAGAATTTTTATTCTCTCTTGCAGTATTATCAAGTTGCAAATATAGAGTTGGTGGCAAAAGGCCCTTCCATGATTGTAAAACCCGATGAATGACAGTAACTGTAAGGTTTGGATCATTATGCACATTCGGATATGTGAAGAAAACCTTGGACATTAAAGTTCCATTGTATACCAAAGAACCAACCAAATGCATTTGCACAAGGACTTCATCTCCAATGTCCTTAGGGATGCGATTAAAATGTGGCATACAAGTTTTTTTTTATCCATACCATCGATCAACAAACACATATAACGCTTCAGATTTTTGAGTGCTTTACTTTGATGATGAATTTCTTTCTTTCTCTCTAAAGCTTGACTCTCACGATGGTTGTTAAGAAGGTTTTTAAAATTATCCTTTTCTTGTGGTGTTGTAGCCCCTTTGCCATGTTTTTCAAAGTGGCGCAAACTGAACATTCACCCATTCTAACTTTACGAGGAATAGACACATTGTTAAACTCTTGCTTCCATAATCGAGTAAAGTGACGATACAACACATACTTCTCATTTCTATTTTCCATGTCTTCTCTATATATTTGAAATACCTCTCGACGACTAAAGTTATCTGACAAGTGCAACCTTCCAGTTGTAGGCATAACCTCACAATGCAAGCTAAAAGAGTTCATCATCCAATTCATTGCATGACGTCCAACAGATCCTTTGGTCCCAACATGGAATGTATCCAAAATGAGATCCCCATTCATAAGCCCATGTTGAACCCTATGTATTCTAAAATTTCCCACACCCATTGCAATTTTAAATGCAGCCCTACAACGTCGCATCCCTTGACTAAAGAAATATTCAAAAGCAACACGTGTTACTGACATGTTATCCTCAATCATGTGCATGTGAGAAACAAGGTATATATCCTGCCTTTCACTATCTAAATGGAGGAATTTCTCTTTTAGGTGCTTTAGTTTCTTCATTCCTAAATTGTACAAACATTTCAAACCACAACAATGCTTCACAATATCCAATGCAATCTGTCTGTCTGAAGTAAGAAATTTAAATCTTTTTTTACTTACTTCACGAGGCCTTCTTTTAAAATGTAGATTGAGCTTGCTTTGCCTTTCCGTTGCTCCACATGCACTTGAGTCAGAAGGGAGATGAATGGTTGGATCAGATGGGAGATCAAAAGGTGCATTTGGTTGATTAGCATTGCACTATGAATTGGATAACTTAAATGACTCAACAGAAAACATAGAATCATCACCACATTCTAAACCATAGGGATCATCACTTATGAGGAAAGGGTCAACTGAGAAAAATGAATCCGAAACTGTATCAATATGAGCAGAGGAAGTTGATGCCCAAGCATCCACTGAAAAGATTGAGCTCATCTTCACTCAGTTCAAAGAAGACTAAAGATGAATTACCTTTCTAAATAAGTAGAAGTCCGAGATCAAGTGAAGATGTCACATCAAATGTCACATCAAGTAGATATGAAATCAAAAGTTCATTAAAGTACATTAAAGTGCATTAAACATCAAATTACATTAAAGCACTTAAAGCCTAAAATTAAAGTACTTAATTACTCAGATATACACTAATAAGGGAACCAAAGATTTGATTCACTTTTGAAAGATGAGATACACAGTTGATTTCAAACTAGATATGAGTCATTGAGTTTTAGCATTATGAGTGAATCAAAATATATCCAAGTTGAGTTCCAATTGGATTAGATATTAAAATTGTTGGGAGTAGTCCCATTGAAGACTTTACAAGAAGAAATTTTACCTTTGGTTAAGATTTCAAGGATTAGGTTTTATTGTGGACTTGGCTAGATCTCAAAGAGGTATATGAAAGTATATTAAAAAAGAATTATGTGTAAAAGAGGTACACAAAAAGTATATGTAAGAATTATGTGTAAAAGTTACAAAAGATTTTCAAATGAATTTTGAATCTAAGATTTACCTGAACGTTGGATGCTATAAGATAACCTCATTTGATTTTCTCTTTTCTGCAAAGACAATGAGTAACTAGGTTTTTGTTTTTACAAAAACAAATTATATATTTGATCTTGAAATTACCAACCTATTTTGTTGTTCAAGATGTTTGAACCCCAAAGGTCTTTGTTGAATGTTTATTCATACATTGATTTTCCTTTTCAACAACGTGTTACAAGATAAATGTGAATATGAACTGAAGTGAAAAGGATAAGACTATAAAGATGTCATTAATCTCCCATATTCACTCCATCTTAGACTTGATCTTTCCCCAAGTAGTAGATTCTAAGAAACATACATGAGATTAGCCTTCCTCATATACATACCATACTCTTGCCATTGAAGTGTAAATTTCATGAAAATGTATATAAATAGTTGCAAGGTTCTATAAATATTTCACTAAACTCAAGGTGAACAACCTATTTGTGTGAGTGGTATTTCCTGGTTAGATAAGTTGACAGATCTAGTTAGCAACTGGATTCATTCAGTTAGATCCAGTTAGTCTCTGGTTCAAGTAACCAAACTGTCTATAAATAGCAGAGGAGGAGATCATTCTCATTTCCAAAATCTGCGAGCAAGAGAGAGCAACAGAGCACAGACAGCAATGGAGCACAGAGCTTAGCAAACCAGCAAGGCAACTCTCATGAAGAAGAAGAATGTTGGCAAGAGTACCAAGAGGTAGACAAAATCATACCACAAAAAAGATTCCTAAAAGATTCCTTTTGTATGTTTGAGTAAATAGTATGCTTTCTAGGTTTTTATTTTTCTTAGCTCATGAAGTATAGATCCAATGAGGGTACAACTCGATGCCAAGCATCGCCTTAAGGGTGTAAGTCGAGGCCAGGCATCGACTTTAAGGTGCAAGTCGATGCCACGCATCGACTTTGGGATCCAACTCGATGCCTGGCATCGACTTACACCCTCAAGTCGATGCCTGGCATCGACTTGCACCTAAAGTTGATGCCTGGCATCGAATTGCACCATCAAGTCGATGCCTGGCGTTGACTTACACCCTCAAGTCGATGTCTGGCATCGACCTGGAAGGTCGATGCCTAGCATCAATTGTGGCCTGAAAGTCGATGCCAGACATCGACTTTATGGTGCAAAGTCGATGCCGGGCATCGACTTTTAGGTGCAAGTCGATGCCAGGCATTGACTTTGTGTGCAAGTCGATGACAGGCATCGAGTTGAGGGTGCAAGTCGATGCCAGGCATGGACTTGAGGGTCCAAGTCGATGCCAGGCATCGACTTGAGGGTGCAAGTCGATGCCAGGCATCGACTTACACCTCAAGTCGATGCCTGGCATCGAGTTGCACCCTCAAGACGATGCCTGGCATCGACTTGCACCCTCAACTTGATGCCTGGCATCGACTTTGCAGCTTGAAAAACACATTAATGTATGAGCTGATATTTCCAAGCCCATATCAGGGATGCTGAGTCAAAAAGTGAGAGGCCCTTCAAGAAGCTCAAAGTGACAATGAGCTCTATGGATCAGCAACGTGACAGAGGCATTGGTCACCAAGCAAAACCGAAGAAAAACATTGCATCCTTATCCTCTGAGAAGGCCAGCAATCCGGTTGGAATGTCTTCTGGTGGACAGAGTAGCATCAAAATACCTGAGGATGATGAAACTAGGAAGGAAAGGTCAAGGAACGTAGAGGTCTTAAGGACAGATCGTCCACTCCGGGACATGACAAACCTGGAGTGGTGCCTTCAATATGTGGAAAAAAAGAATGCAATCCTACTTTTGTTCGCAGGGGCATACGGGAGAGGAAAGATCACGACAACACAGGGTTTTCAGTATGGCCTTGTGTTCAAACTGGATTATGAAGATGAGGATTCTGATAACCTCCTTGTCCTGGTAGAGACATCGAAAGGTTTAAGAAATATAATATGCAAGATGGATTTCTTGTGCCCAGAGTGATGTGTTCCAGAGAGGCTTGCAGAGATATGCAGGGACTTATTGAATCTTGTTAAGGACTTGATGCCATGGATCTAGGGCAACATCATGCCAACACAACAGAAGATGACAACCCCTGTAAAGGCAAGGGGTAAGCAGTGCCTGCAGAAGAAGTTCTTGAAGAAAAAGAAGAGAATTGCTGATGAGGAGTCTTCTGACTCAAGCTCTAGCTCTGAGGATATAATAGTTGCACCTGGTGGGGAGCTTGCTTCGGGTATTCTTGGTACTGAGCAGAACAAGATGAGGGAAGACATAGCTAGAAGAAAAGTTGTGAAGAAGGGGCAGTTGTTCCACCTGCCAATCAATATCATCCATGGGCCACCAATGGATCCAGTCACAGGGAGGAGGCCCCTTGAGATAAGGGAGCCACACAATTTGCACGTGCAGAATCTTAAGAAGAAAATGAAGATAAATCCTCATGCTACTGTTGTGCCTTTCCTTGTCATGGTGGAACTGAATGAGTGGAGCTCTGTGGAGGAGTTCAATGAGGGTTTGTTTGAGGATTATACATATTATGTGATCGGTGGTTCACACTCTGCAAAGGCCTACAGACAGCTAGTGAAGGAGCACCCCACCACATTCTTCTTTAGGTATGCAGAGTGCAAAATATATGTTGGTCTTACAACTGAGGAAGCCAAGCTTCTTTCTTGGGATCACAACAATGAGAATGACTACAGGAAAAAAATGTCCTCCATAGAGAGAATTCGGTTCTTCCACCATGAATACAAAGATTGTCTCGTGAAGGAGGCTGGAACAATACATCCCAATCTACGAAAGCAATGCCTTATTGAGGTTGGCATTGCACTAGATGAAAATAGAAAGTCTGATGCTTTGAGAAAATATGATCCATGGTTTCAACTGGCATTCAGAATAGGTGAGATCTGGGATCTACAGGATAAGATTTTCACAATGTGGGAGAACAAGGAGGTCAAGGGCTAGAAGCAACAGAAGTCGAGACCAGACCCACAGGTAGATCTGAAAGGGAAAGGGAAGGAAAGTTGACCTTTCAATTGAAGAGGCTCCTGAGGTTATGAAGCTGACACCAAGGAGAGCCCTTCAAGGAATCAAAGATGATACATTGATTATATCAACTTTGTCAAGTGTAATCTCCAAGGAGTTAAGCCTAGAGGAGATGGTGATTGAGCTAAATAAGTATGTATGTTAATCTCAAATCCTTTTTCCCTCCTCCCATGTTTCTGGTCTAACCTAGTCTCTTTTTCATTTTTGTGACTGTAGTCATAAAGTATACATGAAGATTCAGGAGGTGATGATGAAGAGGCTGGGTTCCTTTTCTTGGACAGAGGTCCAAGCAGACTATCCAACCACATCATCATACAAAGCTTTATCCAAATATTTTATCATGTTTCGTGATTGGGTAGGTTGTCTTTCAGAGAGCATCCTTGGTTTGCTATTAGACTAGATGCCTTGATTCACATAACCAATTCGATGCCAGGCTTTTAGTACGAACTCGATGCCTGGCATCGACTTACTGCTGAATGTCTATGCCTGGCATCAACTTGGTGGCATAAGTCGATGCTTGGCATCAACCTGGTGCCATAAGTTGATGCCTGGCATCGACCTCGTGGCATAAGTCGATGCCTGGCATCGACCTCGGGGCATAATTCGATGCCTGGCCTCGACCTGGTGGCATAAGTCAATGCCAGACATTGATTTATGCGAGATATCGATGCCAGGCATCGAGTTTCAGTAGAAAGTCGATGCCTGGCATCGACCCAGATATGAAATCGATGCCATGCATCAATTCCTTATGTTTCCTTCGGTATATTGAAGAGTTCGTTTAATTGTCTTTCCACTTTATTCTGCAGAAACCAAAGAAAAGTAAGTCTGCAGAGGTAGTAGATGATTGCCCACTTGCATTCTTGGCTCACATTCAAAGAGAAAGGCATGAGAAATCTAGAATGAAAGCCAAGGAGATTGATTTTGATGATGAACCTGATTTGAAATGTTTCTCGAATCCCCTAGACCCCCTTAGGCCTGTATATTACAATGTATTTGGTAGTGATGTAAATAATATTTGTATTGTTGTGCCTAGAAAGCATTTCTCCCTTCTTATAGCAGACATACCCTATGGTTTTAGGATGTTGGGATCAGTTAATGACGATGAGCCCTTCAGACACCCTCAGATTTGGAAGATGGTCACTGATTTTGCAGATCGAGTTGACTATGTCTCCTCTTTGGAGAATAGTAATTTTCCATAGTAGAGACCAGTCTTTCTCTATTTCAACTAGTCTGAAGTCAAGATGTCATGTTGTGGAGTGCCTCACGTGGTAAGTAATCTTCTTTCTATCCCCATGGATTTAATGATACTCTCTGTCACTTATAGTTCTCGTTGGCAGGGTGAAGACAAACGTCAATCACACTCCTTTGCATAGGTTTGTGAGCTCCACTGAATGCATTAGAGTTGGCTATTATGATGAAGTATGAAAAAGGAGAGTCAGGGAGCATTGCAATGAGAATGGGATCTCAAATGTGCTCATGTTCCCAGTGGTTACCAAGAAACTTTGTCATGTAGTTGGGGACAGGACATTGGTTAATCCCTCTCAGAAGCCCCAAATGCTCATAATGAGATTGCTTCAACTATTCTCCAATCATGATGATTGGGTCCTAGACTTTTTTCAGGCACACGTAATTTCAATTGTAACATTTCTCATTAGCCATGATGTTGATTGGCCTCTAAGTGGTTTTCTTCTATTTGAGGAATGACTCTGGCTTGCTCCTTAAAGATGTTCAGGCACTGCATAGCTATGGAGAAGGATGATGCTCAAGTGAGCTTCATTAGAATGAGAATCAATGGGCTGAATGAATGCCCAGATGAAGACCAAGAGGTTGGATGGAAGCACATTGCAGACACAAAGAGATTCCAACCGGCTTCAAGGGAGCCTGTTCCCCCACTTGCAGATGAATCGGGGGACATGGCTGACCTTGAACAGTGAAAAATCTTGGAGCAAGAGAGACAGGAGATGTGTTCTAATGTTCCGGAGGATCCCATTATGCTTGAGCCTGAGGAAAGTTATGATCAGCTTCTATTGTAGATTCATATTATTCTTGTAAAACACATGAAATGAAAAACATCATTTTAATAGAAATATAATGCCGAGTTCTGCTTCCACTTTGTGTTAAGCTTGACTTATCTTGAGCATTTCTCTAATGAATGTGTGAATGTTTCTTAGTATAATTTTGTTGATTATAATCTTCTCTTGGGAATGATTTTGTGATATTTATTTCATATTCTATGAATATGGCCCAACATTCAATGAGGATCTTAACTATACAAAGGGGATGATCTTAATTGCCTTGTTAAAATGTTCCGACTTTTGCAACACATGTACTGCGATTTTCGAGTAGCTTTTAATCTCTGCTTGTTGAGGTTCTAGATGTAATGAAGGAGTTTCCCGAATTTTTACTTGTACCTTCAACTCTAATCTCTTGTCAAAGATCATGATGTGGAATTCTTGATCGTGCTGAACAAATAGTTTTAAAGGCACCAAGTATTTTAACATATCTATCTTGACTACTTGGGATATGGGATCAAGCTTCCAGTCAATATTTACAAGCAAGAACAAGTGATGCTTTCTAGATATTGTAAAATGCCCACTTTATTGCTTGATATCATGATCTTTGAGTAAAAAGGAATAGAGAACATGTCTTTGTTCTCCTTTGTTGTGACTCAATGTTATTGGTTAAATTTACTTCCTCAAATTTTTTTCAATGTATTGTCTTACCGTTGGTGCATTCACATAAGCTGAGAGGCACTTAAACACACCACATTCGTCCCACCCTCATGTCTGAATACGTGAGCGATCGCCCTCTCTGTAAATGAGCACTTCTAGGTGGAGCACCCTTGTTTTGGAGCCTAAAATGTGAAAACAGCCTTAAAAAATGGCCTATTCAATCTCGGTGCCTCATTAACAACAATGGAATTTGTATCATTTGCTAAAATATGAACCTGCTTTTATGTACGTAGGAGAAAAGCTGATTGCGAAAAGCTCATTGGCAAACGCTCGACATATGCTTAACCCTGTTTTTTTGTACGTGGGAGAAAAGCTGATTTCGAAAAGCTCATTGGGAAAAGCTGGACTTATGCTTTTGGGTTAGCATATAAGAGCCGC
This sequence comes from Ceratopteris richardii, assembly GCA_020310875.1. NCBI lineage: Eukaryota > Viridiplantae > Streptophyta > Polypodiopsida > Polypodiales > Pteridaceae > Ceratopteris > Ceratopteris richardii. The sequence continues at coordinate 124,553,930 of CM035410.1, read as the reverse complement.
ATTTCACAATTCAATTCATCAATGTGTCTTCGCATTTCCCCCGCGACTTGAGCTGATCCAAGTGTCGTTGGCAAAGAAACAGCGCAGACCGCGACTCCTCGCAGAGAAGCTCGCTTCTCCTGCGGCAGAAAAAGAAGAGTCGTAGCTGCTTCGTGTGAGTAGTCCGACTAGGTATTTGCGAAGCTAGGAACTACGGCGCACATTCCTAAATGGCGTCTCATATGAATCAGAACCAGAAAGCCGCCCAGTTGCATTGCGAGCCTCTGTCTACGTCAGCACCCACAGATGCCGAGCTCGCTAGTAACAGGGAATTGGAAGAGTGCATGCGCCAATCGAGCATATTTGAAAGTCAAGAGGAGTCCATACTCAGAGAAGTGGTGCTCGGCCACCTCGATCGGATCGTAAAGCTGTGGGTGACAAGAATCAGCATCGCCAGAGGTTACAATGCCCAAGTCGTGAAGGAAGCGAATGCCAAGATTTTCACATTTGACTTGAAGCGAATGCCAAGATTTTCACATTTGGGTCTTATCGGCTTGGGGTCCATGGGCCCGGATCAGATATCGATACGCTTTGCGTCGGCCCTACTTATGCTTCAAGAGAGAAGGACTTTTTCGTTGTGCTTCATGACATGCTCTTGGAGATGCCTGAAGTTACAGAGCTACAGGCTATCCCAGACGCTCATGTGCCCATCCTCAAGTTCAAGTTTAAAGGCATTTCAATAGATCTATTGTATGCAAGGCTTGCTCTGTGGGTCATTCCAGAGGATTTGGATATCTCACAGGAGTCTATACTGTGCAATATTGACGAGGAAAGTGTACGGAGCCTCAATGGTTCTATTTCTTCTCTCTTCCATTCCATTTTTCTCTGGAGTATACCTGGTTGTTATTTCTATTTTGATCCCACTCACTTGGAGATAAGAATCAAATTCATGGGAGAAATCTTCTCTTCCTCCATTGGACCTTAGCGTCTTCAAAGTCTTACCTGTTTGATTTTCTACAAGTGCTAGATATTTCTTGAAACCAGAGAACACTTCATCTTTAAGTCTCATAAAATATAGTATTGTCCATTTGCTACAATCATTAATGAACGAGACATAATCCCTGGATCCAAAGCTTGATGGCTCCTTCCTTATCCCTCAAACATCTGTGTGGACTAGCTCTAATAGGTCTCCATGAATGTATCCCTTCTTTGTGAATGGTTTCTTATGAGACTTGCCAAATTGCAAAGCACTACATTTGTAAATCATGTGTTGTCTAGAGATATTTGGTATACCAAGCACACTATGATCCTTACTGATTTGCTTCAGAGACCTTCCACCAATATGCTCTAACCTCTTGTGCCAAATTTCCAATTTTGATAGGGTCTGATTACCATAGTTGAACAATGCAATATATCTAGTATCTTGGAGCTCAAATGTAAATAGTCTACCTGACTTTTCTCCTCTTGCTATCCTCTTGAATTTTCCCACTACATGATTTGAGCAACCCGAGTCTATATAGAGTACATGTTGATCTACTTTACCTTGCTTCATGGTCATATTAATCAAAAGTAATGAATCCTCTTGAGTTTTATCATTTGCATAGTTGTTGTAGTCTCTCTTTCCTTTGTATCCTCCTTGATAATTATTGTTGTTGTATCAGTTGTTGTTATTGTTATTGTGGCCATTATTGTTTTTGAATCTTCCTCTTGAGTTTCCATAAGCTCCTATATTGTAACCTCTTCCTCTTTGATTTCTAGGATTCTTGAGACAATTCTGAGTAATGTGATTAGTTAGATCACATATTGCACATGGAGAGGAGCTTTGAGATCGCTCCTTGCGTTGCCTTTTTTCTATACCTCTTCTTCTTGAGCCTCTAACTCTACCTACAAAGTTTGCTTGATAGGTGCTACCCTCATCATCAAACCTTTTGACTTTTGCCTTTGCTATCTTTATGCTTGTTCTTATCTGTATAGAGAGTAGAGGATTGAATACCTTTTGACTTGTCTTCATTCTTCATAAGCTTTGCCTCATGTGTCAACAGTTGTCCCATGAGGGTGTTGAGATCAAGAACCTACATGTCCATATAGAGTTCCATGGGATGGTGAAAGCTTCCCATTTTTCATATGCCTTTATTCCATTGAATACTTGCCTTACTATCTGCTCTTCATCAATGACTTGTCCAATGCTCTGCTAGGTCCTTCATCTTGGTGACAAAATCAATCACACTTTGCTTGGGCATGTTCTTGAGTGTGGTGAACTCAATCCATAGTTCATTCTTTCTTGCCTTGGTACTTGATGACAAGAATGCTTCAAGAGCATTCTAGTTCTCTTGTGAAGTGTTGCAACTCGTGATGTGTGGAAGCAAAAAAATAGAGATTGAGTTAAGAATATATGGCCTTGCTAGAGCATCCTTTGAGCACCATGTGGTTAACCTCTCTCGTTCTTCTTGAGTTGTTTGTCCTTTGCTTCTGAGGATTGGCATCATCTGATCTCCAAAAATATAACCATAAAGATTTCTCCCTTGAAGATAAGCTTCCATTCTAAGTGACCAAGTTGAGTAGCTACCTCGATCCAATTTGTTTGTGGATGAAGGAAATACATCTCCCATGTTGATCTCTTATTGCTCTGATACCACTGTGAGGAGATGGATAGTTATTCTCCAAAGATGAGTTATTGTTGCACAAAACATGCTCTACACCTACCAAGTTAACTCTAGGGATGCTTCATAGACTCCATTAGCTTCATTAATGCATTTGGAACCACTAAGTGATTTGGAACATCATTTTCAAAAGTTAGCATCATAGATAACTTTCATATGCAAGGAAGATGAAGAAAACTCCTACTTTTAGTAGATTTTCAAAGAATATGTATATAAGGTCGACAATCAAAACATTGCTTGATTTTTATAGAATCTAAGGAAATATCCCAAATGTTTATCCTTTATTGGCATGTTTCTTGTTTGTTATGACTGAGTCTTTCTTGATGAAGCTAACAAACAAGTAAAATGGAAAGAAATGGATGATGTAAAAGAATGAAACAAAAATGAAATATGACCTTAGCTCCATGAAGTGGGAATATAAAAATGGTGGGGAATAAAAGGGTTTTTAATATAATTTGAAATGCTCTACAGAAGATTTTTTACCTTGTACCTTTCTTTCTTTATTTAATTCAAGTCCGGGAGAGTAGGCTAACGCCGAACTTCCTTTACATAAAAAAAAAAAGATTTTTTTCAAACCTTGATTTTGAAGAAACCTTGAAACCTCCGGCTCAGATGCAAACAAACTAGTAGGCTAAACAAATGTTTTGACCTCCCCTCTTCCTCGTCAACTATCTTACGTAGGATAAAGGCATTGGTTAATTTTACTTCCTCAAATTTTTTTCAATGTATTGTCTTATCGTTGGTGCATTCACATAAGCACATAAGCTGAAAGGGACTTAAACACACCACATTCGTCCCACCCTCATGTCTGAATACGTGAGCGATTGCCCTCTCTGTAAATGAGCACTTCTAGGTGGAGCACCCTTGTTTTGGAGCCTAAAATGTGAAATCAGCCTTAAAAAATGGCCTATTCAATCTCGGTGCCTCATTAACAACAATGGAATTTGTATCATTTGCTAAAATATGAACCTGCTTTTATGTACGTAGGGGAAAGGCTGATTGCGAAAAGCTCATTGGCAAACGCTCGACATATGCTTAACCCTGCTTTTCTGTACGTGGGAGAAAAGCTGATTTCGGAAAGCTCATTGGGAAAAGCTGGACTTATGCTTTTGGGTTAGCATATAAGAGCCGCATTTCACAATTCAATTCATCAATGTGTCTTCGCATTTCCCCCGCGACTTGAGCTGATCCAAGTGTCGTTGGCAAAGAAACAGCGCAGACCGCGACTCCTCGCAGAAAAGCTCGCTTCTCCTGCGGCAGAAAGAGAAGAGTCGTAGCTGCTTCATGTGAGGAGTCCGACTAGGTATTTGCGAAGCTAGGAACTACGGCGCACATTCCGAAATGGCGTCTCATATGAATCAAAACCAGAAAGCCGCCCAGTTGCATTGCGAGCCTCTGTCTACGTCAGCACCCACAGATGCCGAGCTCGCTAGTAACAGGGAATTGGAAGAGTGCATGCGCCAATCGGGCCTATTTGAAAGTCAAGAGGAGTCCATACTCAGAGAAGAGGTGCTCGGCCACCTCGATCGGATCGTAAAGCTGTGGGTGACAAGAATCAGTATCGCCAGAGGTTACAGTGCCCAAGTCGTGAAGGAAGCGAATGCCAAGATTTTCACATTTGGGTCTTATCGGCTTGGGGTCCATGGGCCCGGGTCAGATATCGATACGCTTTGCGTCGGCCCTACTTATGCTTCAAGAGAGAAAGACTTTTTCGTTGTGCTTCATGACATGCTCTTGGAGACGCCTGAAGTTACAGAGCTACAGGCTGTCTCAGACGCTCATGTGCCCATCCTCAAGTTCAAGTTTAAAGGCATTTCAATAGATTTGTTGTATGCAAGGCTTGCTCTGTGGGTCATTCCAGAGGATTTGGATATCTCACAGGAGTCTATACTGCGCAATGTTGACGAGCAAAGTGTACGCAGCCTCAATGGTTACCGTGTCACTGAAGAGATAGTACGGCTAGTCCCCAACATCCACACATTTCGGGCTACACTACGCTGCATCAAACTCTGGGCGAGAAAGAGAGGGGTGTATTCCAATGTCATGGGATTCCTTGGAGGAGTCAGCTGGGCCTTGTTGGTAGCTCGCATTTGTCAACTGTATCCCAATGCCGTACCCAGCATGCTTGTTTCCAGGTTCTTTCGAGTCTATACGCAGTGGAGATGGCCAATCCCTGTTATGCTACGCCAGATTGAAGAAGGATCATCGCTAGGCCTTCCTGTTTGGGATCCTCGAAAGAATCCACGGGATCGTTCTCATTTAATGCCAATTATCACGCCTGCATATCCATGCATGAACTCTAGCTATAATGTGTCCAACAGTACGTTGCGGGTTATGATTGAACATTTTAATACTGCACTTGAAGTGTGCAAAGCAGTAGAAGGGAAGCAGGTTGGCTGGAGTGCTCTATTTGAAGCTTATGAGTTTTTGGAGGCGTACAGAAATTATCTGGAAATAGATGTAAGGGCAAACGGCCAAGATGATCTTCGTGCATGGAAAGGCTCGGTGGAGTCTCGATTGCGGCAGTTAATATTAAGGATTGAGTGGCACACACATGGGGTGCTCCAGTGCCACCCTTATCCATGCGAGTTGATAGGTATGCGTAAACAACAACACAGTGGCACTTTTATCATAGGATTGCGGCGCGGAAAAGATGGCGCTCTTATTCGCAAAGGCCAAGAAATTGATTTGCAGAGGCCTGTGGATCAGTTTAAGGAATTGATCAATAGGTATTCCGACAGGAAGCCGGGCATGGCCATCTATGTTATTCACAAGCGCAAGAAGTCAAATGCTCCCTCAGCAGCAGCAGGTCTTGGAGGTCTACTAACACACCCGAGAAGTAAAAGGGTGGCAGAGATCACACTCGTAAGTCAAGAGATGTCGAGTCCACTCAAGAAGCAAAAATCAGCCAAGTACAAGCGTACTGAGGAAGCGGCAAGAGGACATGATGTCGAATATCCTACAAAGATCATCGACAACCAGCTTATGATGAATGCAAGTACAACAAGTGGATCCCTCCCCTCGAATAAGCCAGTTGAAGACGAGTTGGAGTCATATTCAGAGATAGAGTTCAACAGATCAAAAATGGGCTTTGAGAAGCTGCATGTACAATAGCATTGTACTCTCGTTGAGTCCAAGTCAATAGAAATTGTTGGTTTTGTTCTTCAGAGTGCATTCAAGATTAATCTGGAATAATTTTTAAATAGTTACCTTTGATATTTCCACACCTCTCTTGTTTCCATATAATATTGGATTGCATTCGTTTCCAGTCTACCGCCGGTATACCCTTTCTCTTCTGTTGGTGCGTTAAACTCGCATAAATCATAAAAAACATTGTCTAACGTCGTAATGAGTAGTAGTAGATTTCTCATCAAGTGAATTGTTAATTAAGGCCTCGCAATTATAATAGATGTAGAGCATATTATAATGAGTCTAGAACATATGCTTTTAGGTGTCTTTCGGGCTGAAGCAAAACAAAAGTATTGGAATATTCTTTTCTCCTAGAGGATATTGAATGTAAAAGTCATGGGGCTTTTACACAAATCATCACAATTTTCTTTCGTCCTAATCCTTCCCTTCACTTTTTACATGACTCTTGATCTTACTAAAGTGCGTGTGAGAATCAATATCATATTTTCATGATTGTATAGAAATACAGGAGCTTGCCTTGTATGCATGATGTGATAGAAATACAGGAGCTTGCCTTGTATGCATGATGTGATTGTACACATAATTCAAAACGCAAACATTTTTATTATCTTTTGAAAATTGATATATATCCAATCACATTACGAATCAAAAGCGTCTTTCAAAGCATGGGAAATATTGATGAAATAGTGAAAAGGATGTAGTGTTACACAAAACTAGACTTAAAAGCAGAGACTTAAAAGTGAAATAATATTAAAGATATACAATTCTAGACTTAAAAGTATAGAGATATGAGATCCAAGGTCATAACCTTACATAATTTATTATATTTTATCTCAAATTCTTTCGAAAACCAAAACTCCAGCGTTTATGCAACTTTTCTTCTTATTTCCACCTTCACATTTATTCAAGCGAAGCACATTGGGATGTGTATGGAAATCCTTTAAATTATTTGTTTTGATCTAACATTTGAATACAGTAATAGAAAAACTTTTACTGCCATCAAAGATTACAGAATGGGCTTTAATAAAACAAGATTCTAGTACAAAATATGTCATGAAATAAGTCCCTAGACCTTGAAACTTTCATTAAGCGATTTTATGAAAAGTTTCCGTTTAAGCAAAAGGTCATACATTAAACTATACTTTGATAGGGATTTTGTGAACCAAATAGAAATGCCTCAGCTATGTCCAATTACAAAACATGGCAAACAAAAGATTAGAAAATGTTCAGTCCAAAAATAGAAATTTAGTGAAAAAACCTAGGGAGAGCGGAATAAAGGATAAACGTAGTGATAAAGAGAGAAAAGAAAAAGAAAAGATAGAAACATAGACAAAAAAAGAAACAAGAAATGGAGAAAAATGCATGGAGAGATGTTGTGAAAACTATATATCATAGTCAATTAGATATTCCCAAAAGGGTGTTGTCCAATTGTTACCAAGAAAGGAGTACCGTTCATTTTCTTGATGATGACCAAATAGCAAGTTTTGGTTAATAGTGAAAAAAGTCCAAGTTATCTGTTTTGATCCAATGCGAGGATCATCTTTCAAAGTACTTGGGCGATCATTTGGAATTCAGGGAAAGCTCAAGAGGTCTAATTTACACTTATATATTTAGTTTTGGCTCGTGTGAAACAAGAATTTGCAGCACCATCTCATCTCTAGAAGATGTCCACCATCTCCTCCAACAATATCATCACTGAGTCTAGAACATATGTTGTTAGGTATCTTTCGGGTGTTCATGGGCTGAAGCAAGCAAAAGTATTGGATTCTTTTTTCCTAGAGAATATTGAACATGAACGTCATGGGGCTTTTACACAAATTGTCACAAATTTCTTTCGTCCTAATCGTACCCTTCACTTTTACATGACTCTTGATCTTACTAAAGTAGGTGTGAGAATCAATATCATATTTCATGATTGTATAGAAATTCAAGAGGTTGTCTATTTGTGATTGTACACATGATGTGCACCTGAGAGTAGGGCCAAATTGAAGGGAAATGAAGGGGTGGAGAGAGGAAAATTAATACAAAGCCCCTTGCAGGCTATCATATGCACATAAGCTACTACAAGAAGCCATTCAATTGGCCTAACCACAATCCTCCCAAAACGAATTATGAGAGGATTACGTTGTACATCTAACCTTGGCTTTGGTACGAAAGTTACTCACCCTATTACTAACCTACAAATTGGTGAGGTGCAAGTCAAGCTTACTCAGCTTCTAGTATTTATATGAAGCACTTTATCATTGCAAATTTTCCCATAATTCAAAGCGTAAAAATTCCTATTATGTTTTGAAAATAGATATATATCCAATCACATTATGAACTAAAGCTTGTTTCAAAGCATCGGAATCACATCAAGAAAGCATAGTAGTACCCATTAAAAAATAGTAAATAAATAATGAAGAGGATGCAGAGTTATACAAAATAAGACCTAAAATAATGGTGTTATGCAAAATCAGACCTAAATTCAAAAGACTATTAACGATGCAGACTTGAAAGTATAGAGATACAAAAGTCATAAAAGTAGACTTAAAAGTATAGAGATACAAAAGTCATAAGCTCAAATAATCTATTATAATTTATCTCGAATTCATTCAAAAACAAAAACTCTAGCCTTTATGCAGCTTCTACGCTTATTTCCACATTAACATTTCTTTAGATGAAGCACATCTTTATGCAGCTTCTACGCTTATTTCCACATTAACATTTCTTTAAATGAAGCACATTAAGATGTGGATCGAAATCCTTTAAATTATTTGGTTTGATATAACATTTGAACGAGTGATAAAGGATAATCGAGTGATAAAGAGAGAAAAGAAAAAGAAAAGATAGAAACATAGACAAAAAATGAAACAAGAAATGGAGAAAAATGCATGGAGAGATGTGAAACGATAGAGAGTGACAACTAAAATGGAATAGGGGAAGAAAGAATTGGACAACGCACACACACACACACACACATATATATATATATATATATATATATATATATATATATATATATATATATATATATATATATATATATATATATATATATATATATATGGCACATATAGAGATGCACAACAGAATAAATAAATAAATAAATAATTATATATATATATATATATATATATATATATATATATATATATATATATATATTGTTGGGTGTGTGTAGAAGTGTGAGAGAAAATATATCATTACCTTGGCTTTGGTAGGAAAGTTATGTGGATATCTGATCCCCTTCGAATTAGTTGTGACACTACTGCGTATACTCACGAAAATAAGCAAGCTGAACTGATCATTTGATTGAATCCCTCTTTTGACAATCCATTTATACTAATAAACCAAATACATTCCCTGTTATATACTTGCATTGGTTCCAACAACAATGTTGGTACTCACCTACAAATTGTTGTGGTACAAGATGTTATAACTTCAAAGCTTACTCTGCTTTGAAGTTTTCGCAAAACTCAAAGCGCAGAAATTCCTACTATGTTTTGAAATTCCTACTCGAATAAGCCATTTGAAGACGAGTTAGAGTCATATTCGGAGATAGAGTTCAACAGATAAAAAATGAGCTTTGAGAAGCAGCCATGTATATTAAGTGTATATACCTATATAAAACATAGAATTGTGTAAGTCATTTATTAAGGTAAAAACCATATAAGATCTTCCTGTGGAAATGATAGCAAATAAAAGCATTTATTAATGTTACATATGTATACATATATTGCCAGTACGCACGTGAGACCATGAGCATAAATATACTTACCGAATCTCCAAAATGACCATATCTCTAATTCAAGCATACACAACAAGATAGCACCACACAAACATCAAGGATACACTAGAACATATTCCTAGCATCAAAGATAGAAAACATTTCGCAACATCTCCACTAGCCAATGGACTTTAAAACCAAATAACAATGTTCATAGGCTGACACAACGGCCAATCAAGGTGGAAAATAATGTGTGCAATGGAGGCTCCAACGTGTATCATGTAGCTAGAAAGAGGGAAAGGGAAATACAATCACCAACTAACATCCAAACAATCTTTCTCACATAACCATGTGCAATTCATAAAATCCATAAACAAAGCCGTGTCCAAGTGGCATAAAAGAAAATATGACCATAGTGCCACTCTTCATGCACTAAAAGACAAAATAGAATGAAGAGGAGTGTATATATATATATATATATATATATATATATATATATATATATATATATATATATATATATATATATATATATATATATATATATATATATATTCAAAGCTTCCCAAAAATTTCATATAGGTGATTGTATTTATGTTCACGATGAGTGAGTGAGATACTAAGCTGACCTATTAATGTGACCAAAAATAGTGGTTCAGGTTAAAAAAGTCCTAAGAAAGGCTAACATATATTTTCTATTAATGTAACATTGAACGTTGGTTTTGACAAAATATAACAAAAGAGTATTAGGCACTCTTCATTATACTACATAAATCTTCATTATACTACATAAAGTTTATACATAGAAAATTACCCTGTGTGATCTTAAGCAGAGTACATAACTCACTATTTTACAACCATAATGCATGAAAGAATTGGTTAAAGCACCTCCACAAATTTTCGTATGGGGTGTAACTTTGTAAGTTATGCTCATCCCAAAGTCACGTTATAATTACTTCACTAAAATGTGTAAAATAATGCCTCTTTCATTTGCAAGAATTAATACCTTATCACATTGACACACACATCTAAAATCTAACTTAAATGTATATAAAAAAATATCAACGTAGAAGTTTAATAAGGAACATTTACAAGTACTTCCCCAATAATTAAGAATTGCGATACTTCAAAGGTCGAATTAAGTGTATATACTTATATAAAACATAAAATTGTATAAATAATATATTTAGATAAAAACATATGAGATATTTTTGTCGAAATAATAACAAATAAAATCATTTATTAATGTTACACAGGTATACATATATTGTTAGTATGCACATGAGACCATGAGCATAAACCTACTCATCAAACCTCCAAAATGTCCATAAGAAGATGTGAAGAATTCTATAGCAAATACGCATGCGAAGAAATTGATGGCAATACATACCAACTGAATGGTAATCACCTCTCACTTGAGAATGAATCTTGCAAACTAGCCCATATATATCAAAAACCACCATATCACCATGTTCAAGTAATGAGAAGGTAAATGATGATCCAAAGGCTACCATCCGAGCATCAAGGATACACTAGAACACTTTTTAGCATCAAAGATGAAAAAAATTTTGGCAACATCTTCGTTGAAAAATGGACTCTAGAAACAAATAACCAGACATGGGAATCACTGTAAGAAATTCCAAGAATCACCTAGCAAGTAAAGAATCTAATTAGTGGTCACAACCAAAATTCTAAGTTCCTCCGATAATCTTGTTCACTTGTAGTGTTGCATGATTATATTTTGGAATTTGGATGCCCGAAGAATTTAAGCTTGTAGCAATTATTTTCTAACAATTAGAAATTTTTTTGTTATTTATAGATTGCTTTCTCAGTCTTCTTGAGCAAAGATTTACAGCTCATGAGATCATCAAATACAAATGTATTAGTATATCAAAGTGATTTTTGACTTCACAATGGCTCTTTGTAATTCAAATTCTTGGAACCTAAGAATTCAAACCTTGAAAGATCCCAATTGGGGCTACCTTCCACTAACCTCCCAACCATAAATATCCATTGTTGCCATGCATATCTAGAACCCTCTTTAAGGTCCAAACACCCCTCATATGACTACTTTGAGGAGATGGAATATCCTCATCACCTATTGGTTTGGTGCTAGAGCTTTGGATCCCCAAGCTTTGGCTTGAACCTTTTTGGATCCTTGACCAATGCAAGTAGAACAATGGTAGGGCATGAAGGCGTAAATAGAAGTATAACACTCTCTCTCCGCATTTTAAAGATAATTTCTCTCAATGATCAAGGAGGAAAATTTCTTACAAATCAGATATTTTGATTCCCATATAGCATTAGAAGTGGGTGGTTGGTCCATGCTATGAGATATTATCAAATAGATGAATTTTATAAAGCTCAATCTATCTAAAATTCAAAAAGGCATATCCAGATTAGATGTAATCTCTCCTAAAGAAACTAGACCATCCACATAATTTGCATCTCATGAATTTGTGTTTGTAGTTTATTAGAATGGAAGATTGGCTGGATTTTGTAATCTTCTGGTAATTGCAATCTATATGCAACAGCATTAATCTTCTTTATTACTATCCATGTTCCAAAAAATTATGTGAAAATTGTTACACTTATGTGTTCCTCGAGTAGCTTTGATGTGAACCTTTTCCCTATACATGGGCACTTTTTACTCTAGTGCTGGCTAGAGGTTTTTTCCCCATGTTACCACATACTTGATACTCTCATATGTGGTGGTACTTTGTACTTAGGGATATTATTCAGCTCTTACTTCAGTTCAGTTCATCGATCAATAGAGAGAGCTATTCCAGCCATCGTCTTCTCTGTGTGTCTTGCTGCGTTTGTGCTCCTTGTGTGTGCTTCTTGTGTGTCTCTCACACTTCTACACACACCCAACAATGGTATCGGAGCAGGTTCAGCTTCTTCTCAAGTTTCGGTTTTTCGCGTCGTGGCGCGTGTGCACTGTTATAGTGCAAATCGACTTCGGAGCATAGAACTATGAATTTCAGTAGCCCGGAAACATTTCCACTAGGTGCGCTGGGGTTTTACCCCCATTTCGAAGCCATTCGTGCAGTCAGTATCGCCATCAGAGTGACGTTTTGTGAGCTGAAATTTCAGCACTCATTTCAGCTTTCATCAAAGTGAAGATGTTGTCACATTCTTGTTCCTTAGTGAAATGGCGGGCAACAATGACTTGTTTGGCATGCTTTAAGCTAAAGATAAGCTTGATGGGACAACCTATCCGATGTGGTCTTACATGATGAAGCATGTTCTTGTTGCAAAACAACTTTGGAACATAGTGGCAGATGTAGATCGAAGACTGGCAGGTGCTTTTACTTCACAGTCTATTGTCACAGATGGAGCTTCTTCTTCGAGTACCATGGTTTCTCCTTCTCCACCTACACAGGAGCATCTAAGATGGGATGGAAAAGATGCTCAAGCTCATGCTTTGATTGCGCTTTCACTGAAGCGTCATATAGTTCCACACATTCGGTCATGTTCTACATGACGACAGGCATGGGATACTCTTGCTTCTTTGTATGCTGTGCGTAATGAAGCACATGTTGCTTACTTGAGGAAGCAACTTGAGGATGTATGTATGGTTGAAAATGAGTCAGTGGATGTGTATGTGACACGCATCAAGGACTTGAAAGAGCAATTGGCAAACATAGATGAGATCATTCCGGATGCATCACTCACTTCTACATTGTTGAAAGGATTACCAGAATCTTTTCAAAGCTTTGCTACTACACTTCATTTGGTTGCAAAAGGAAATCCTAATATGTATGCATTTGATGAGGTTGTGTCTCTTCTTTTGCAAGAAGAGCAATCTAGAGTGAATAGGAGTGGTTTGATTGAGGGAACGCAAGCACTTGCTATCTCACAAAAGGGGAAAAGCAATGTATGGTTCAGCTTTGGGTTCATCAAAACCAAAGCCTCAAGCTTCCTCTTCCACCCATTCCTCTAATGATGGTGATCTGCAAAAGAAGAAGAGATGCAAATATTGCCGGAAGGCTAGTCATACTATTGATGAGTGTAGAAAGTTTGCTAAACGCAATGAAAAGAAGAAGAAATCTGGCATGTCTATTGCTAAAAATTCAGGCAAATGCAAAGAATGATGAAGCTAACATGGCTCAAGATTTTTGGGCATGTGTTGTTACATGTCATTATCATGCTTCTTTACATTCTAAATGTATGGTTGTGAGTGAGGCTGATTCGGATTGGTTCTTGATAGTGGTGCTTCAAAGCACATAACATCATGCAAAAGATTTTTTGCCTCTTTGAAAGATGCACCTAAAGGAGGACATGTGGTGTGTGCAAACAATGCCTCTTATCCTATCATTGGAGTAGGAGAAATTGAGCTTACGGCTGCAAATGGAGGTGTGATTCTCTTGAAAAATGCATTGTATGTGCCCGGTATCAAGAAGAACTTAATTTCAGTTCCGTTGATTGCCAAAGCTGGACTTCATCTACACTTTGTTGATGATAAGTGTATGGTTCATGATTTCAGCAATGGCGATGTTATTGTGATGTCCGGTACATTATGTAATGGTTTGTATCGCATGGATACATACAAGAGGGCTGCCTCGAATGCCTTAGTTGCTCATACTTCTTCCATGGCTGAAATGGAGCTTTGGCATGCTCGTTTTGGTCATTTTAAACTTCAATAGTTTGCTCTACTGGCAAAAGAAGGACATGGTTATTGGCTTGCCTACACTTGAGTCCATTGAAAAGCATGCATGTGAAGGTTGCATTCTTGGAAAATGCATCGTGCTTCTTTTCCAACAGATAGTCACACACACACTACAAGAAAATTGCAACTTGTTCATAGTGATGTATGTGGTCCGGTCAGACTCCATCTTTTGGGAAGCATGTATATTTTTTTACTTTCATTGATGAGGCTACTCGCCATACATGGGTGTATCCTATGAAAGCAAAGAATGAGGTATTTCTTGCTTCAAAGCATTTTTAGCTATGGCTGAAAATTTTTCTTCACAAAAGCTTTTGACTCTACGCACGGATCGTGGTGGTGAATACATGTCACATGAGTTTAATGCTTTTCTTTGTGAAAGAGGTATTTCACACCAATGTACGGTGCCATATACACCTCAACAAAATGGTGTTGCCGAGCGTAAAAATAGAACTCTACTTGAAATGGCACGATGTATGGTTAAAGAAAAGCATCTTCCTCATAAGTTTTGGATGGAAGCGGTCATGTGTGCAAATTATGTGTTGAATCGCTGCCCTACAAAAGCATTGAGAGTCATCACTCCTTATGAGGCTTGGAATGGTCATAAGCCTATGGTTAGTCATATGCGTGTGTTTGGTTGTTTGGCATATGCTCTTGTGCCATCACAACAACGTCACAAACTTGATGACAGGCAAAGAAGTGTATATTTGTTGGTTATAGTACTGAAAGTAAGGGATATCGGTTGTACCATCCATTGACGAAACATAATTATTGTGAGTCGAGATGTGGTATTTGCTGAAAATTCAGTTTTCCCTCTACTTGAATGCAAAAAACTGCCAACTGTTAGCTCACAAGATGTGTTCGATACACTCATGGCTTTGTTCCAAAATGGTGCTCTTGACTATGGCCATGTAGACCAGCCAATTGAGGTTCAAAGGGCTGAAAAATTCCAGCCAAATCGGGCTGAAAATGCAGAGAATTTCCAGCCAAACATGGCTGAAAAAATTCAGCCAAAATTTGTCAAAATTGTTGGAAATTTCCAGCCACATATGGCTGAACATTTGCATCACATGGCTGAAACTGAGCATGAAATTCAGCCCACACATGATGTACATATTGAAGATGTTTTACATAATGAACGCATGTCTATCAAGAGTGCACAATCTATGCCAAAGTGGCTGAAACAAACTTTGCAGGATAGCAAAATTGAGTGCACCTTTACTTGGTAGAACAAGATCAAGCTCTCACCATGCATCAAGTAATTTTGTGGATTATTCTCTTATGCTACAACATGTAATGAAGAGCCACTTTCTTTTGAAGATGCATGTGACGATCCACAACGGATGAGTGCTATGCAATCAGAAATGGATTCCATATATAGGAATGGTACTTGGGAGTTATGTGAATTGCCAAAAGGAAAGAATGCCATTGGTACAAAGTGGTTTATAAGATTAAGAGAAAATCTGATGGTAGCATTGATCGCTACAAAGCTAGATTGGTTATGCGCAACAATATGACATTGACTATGAGGAAACTTTTGCACCTACTTCACGCATGACTACCATTCGTACGGTGGTTGCATTGGCTACCCATCGAGGTTGGAAAGTGCATCAATTGGACATAAAAACAGCCTTCTTGAATGGAGATTTCCAAGAAGAGATCTATGTGAAGCAACCTCCTGGATTTGCTATGAAAGGGAAAGAGCATATGGTTTGTCGCTTGCATAAAGCCTTGTATGGTCTCAAGCAAGCTCCACGTGCATGGTATGACAAAATACATAAGCACTTTATTGCTCTTGGCTTCACATGTAGTCCGATTGAAAGCACACTCTATGTACACAAAAATGGGGCTGATCTTATAGTGCTTGTTCTTTATGTCGATGACATACTCTTGACTGGGTCATGTGATGCAAAACTTGACATTCTTATGGCTGATTTGCAGCATACTTTTGATGTCACTTATCTTTGTCTTTTGAGCTACTATCTTGGCATCCAGTTTGTATCCGTTGAGGGGGAATTGTTATGCATCAAGCAAAGTATGTTGAAAAACTACTTCAGCGTTTTGACTTTGAGGATTGCAAGCCAGTTTCCACACCAGTTGAGACAGGATTTAGATTCTCAGTTGAGGATTCTAGTGCTTCATTTGACACTTCTCTTTATCAGTAGGGTGTGGGATGTCTTATATATGCATTCAACACAAGGCTGGATATACAGTATGCAGTTTCCCAGTTGAGTCGATTCATGCATAGCCTTGGCACTAAGCATTGGCAAGCGGTGAAACGTGTGTTTAGATATCTTCGAGGCACTTTGAGCCTAGGTCTCTTTATGGTAGAGATGTTCAGCCATGCTTGCATGCTTTTACAGATAGTGATTGGGCTGGTTGTTATGATACTCGCATGTCCACTAGTGGTAATTGCTTTTTCGTTGGAGACTCATGCATATCTTGGTTGAGTAAGAAGCAACCTACAGTGGCGACATCGAGTTGTGAAGCTGAGTACAGGGCAGTTTTCACAGCTACAGTGGAGTGTATGGTTGAGACGCCTATTGATGGATCTTTGCATGGAGATTGATGCTGCTATGCATATTCTCATAGATAGTCAGAGTGCTTTGGCTGTTGCACGAAACCCAGTGTTTCATGCATGGACCAAACATATGATGCGCATTATCCCTATGTGAGAGAGCGCCTTCATGTAGGAGATATTGATTTGGTATATGTGCCTACACAAGATAATGTGGCAGACATATTCACCAAAGCTCTTCCACGGGAAAAGTTTGAAGCTTTTCGCAAAGCTTTAGGCTTATTACCTTGTCGGGGCTGATCTGTCACTCCCTGTATGTGTTCACATCATTCCCTCCAGGGGGGTTTGTTACACTTATGTGTTCCTCAAGTAGCTTTGATGTGAACCTTTTCCCTATACATGGGCACTTTTAACTCTAGTGCTGGCTAGAGGTTTTTTCCCCATGTTACCACATACTTGATACTCTCATATGTGGTGGTACTTTGTACTTAGGGATATTATTCAGCTCTTACTTCAGTTCAGTTCATCGATCAATAGAGAGAGCTATTCCAGCCATCGTCTTCTCTGTGTGTCTTGTTGCGTTTATGCTCCTTGTGTGTGCTTCTTGTGTGTCTCTCACACCTCTACACACACCCAACAAAAACATGGGTTTTTGACCCATTGTGAAGGAAGGTACGTGTTGATAGATGTTTAGCTACAAAAGCTTTGGCTCTATCAACAGTTTGGTGACAATTAGCATAAGCAATCTTAAGATTACCTTACATGTCAATGAGAAATTGTGAAGCACTAGGGGATTTGTGTGGAACCCTATAGTATTTGGGCTAATGGAACATATCCGTAAATAACCTCAAAGGTGTCAATCATGTAGACATATGCTTCCAACTTTATTAGGAAAACTTTAGTTAAACGAAGGAAACTATTCCAATAGTTTTATTTTAGAAACATATTCATGCAACATGTCTTCCAGAAGTTGATTCATTCTCTTTGTCTCACCATCAATTTTGGATGCTCTCAGATACTCACCTTAACTTGAACTTTTAACTTATTGATATATACCTCCAACGCTTACGAGTGAATGTAGAATCCTCATTTGAAACAATGGACTTGGGAAAATCATGTATTTCAAAATGTTCTAAATAAAGAGTTTTTTCCACTAGCGGATGGAACTAAATGTGCTATCTTACTTAACCAATCGACCACTACAAAAATATCATTTGTTTGTTGAGGTGTATGTGGTAAAACCATGATAAAGTCTATGGAAATACATCCCAATAGTACTATGATATTTACAATAGGCCCAACAATCTTAGAGGGTTTAAAACCTTGGCCTTAATCACCTGATATTTCAAACACTCACCAAACAAGTGCACACATCTTTAGACATCCTAGGCCAACAAGATGTGTGTTTGATTAACTGCAATGTTTCTTGATACTAGGATTTCTTGCACAAGGCATAATGGTTTTCAAAAATAACTTTTCTTAGTTTCCCCTCTTGATAGCTAGGCACACTAACACTACAACACAATGAAGGTTTATTGATGGATGCAAAAAAAGTAAAAATCATGGGCATAGGTATATCCATCGTCGATGACTTTTTGTGATGTACAAAATGTAGGGATATATGTTATGTTGATATAGCAATGGTTATACCAATCATGATAAATCGGTTTGTGATTATCAATGAGTATACCGATTATTTTTTTTTATTATTTTTCTAAATATTTTTCTTGTTTTTTGTTGTTGCATAATCAAAATGCTAATGATATGGTGATCGCTATATCGACGAAAAGAATAGTTCTTGATTGCTATTTGAATGGATATTGCGGCCGACAAAGTTGTGTAAAATACGACCTACAACGGTGTCTCGCACTTCTTCAATAAAACCTTGGAGAGTGCGTACAAGTTGTAGAGGTAATTGAGGTTAATTTTCTTGATTTTGTTCATTTATTTAAGTCTTTCATTCACTTTCTTTCTCTTTCATTCACTCCCTTCATCATCTTTAAGCTAGTAGCTCATTTACTTCACTCGCTTATGAACATGAAAACATATATTGGATGTAATTATTAGCTCAACAAGGATAGATTGGCATTGTGTATGATTGAATCCCTCAAGAAAGGTATCCTTGTTTGACAATCCATTTATACTAATCATCCCTCTTGGTACTCACCTACAAATTTACTCTGCTTGTGGTATTATGAAGCACTCTATCATTGCGAATTTCCCCATAATTCAAAGCGTAAAAATTCTTACTATGTTTGAGAATAGATATATATCCAATCACATTATGAATTAAAAGCTTTTTCCAAAACATCGGAATCAAAAATAGGGGAATCACATCAACAAAGCATAGTAGTAGTAGCCATTAAGTAATATTGGTGAAATAGTGAAGAGGATGTGGAGTTACACAAAATTAGACCTAAAAGTATAGACTTAAAAGTGAAATAAAAATTAACGATGTAGAGTTTCGATATGAGATCGAAGGTGATAAGCTTAGATAATTTGTTATAGTTTATCTCAAATTCTTTCAAAACCAAAAACTCTAGCCTTTATGCAACTTTTATGCTTATTTCCACATTAACATTCTCTAAATGAAGCACGTTGAGATGTGGATGGAAACTCTCTAAATTATTTGGTTTAATATAACATTTGAATACAATTTAATATA
>CM035410.1:123714312-123836812 GCA_020310875.1 Ceratopteris richardii | reverse complement strand
CTAAAAAGAAAAACAAAGTAGATATAATTCATTTATTTGTGGATAATTTTCTTTAGTTTCATGTAAAATTTTAGCCCCAAATCTAATAGCGTATCTATTTCCTTCACTATCATCTTGTCCTATTACCCATCCTATTCCTATGGGACTAGTATCTACAATTAAAATAATTGGTTTATGATTTGAGTAATTTACACGTTTTAAAACAGGTGCATTAGAAAGTAAACTTTTTAATTTCTTCATTGCTTTAACATGAGTTTCAGTCCATTTAAATTTCTTGTTTTTCCTAAGTAAATCATACAATGGATTAGCTACATGGGCATAATGCGGAATCCAAATAGCATAAAAAACACATGCTCCTAAGAAACATCTAACCTCACTAATGTTCCTACAAGTTTTAGATAATATATTTATAGCGCCTACTTTTGGAGGATAAGGCCGAGGACCAGAGTAACCACATAAATGTCCTACAATTAAAACTTCATAAACTCCAAAAACTGATTTTTCTATGGAAAAAGTTAATCCTACTTCTTCAAATCTTTTAAGTATTTTCTCACAATCTAAAATATGATTAGATACAAAATCCCTACATCCTAAAGAATCTAATGTTTCATCTTTTTCTTTTTCTTCACAACCTTTAATTGGAATATCATCTATAAACGGCTTGGTCACATTAGGAATAAAATCATGAAGAACCATATTCATTGTGTTCATCATATGTGCTACCAAATTTGTAGCTCCTTGAGGAAGAGTACACATACGAACTAATCCTAAAGGAGTCTTAATCGTAGTAATATCTCTACTCTCAGTAGCAAGCTGAAACTGATCATAACTTGAATATAAGTCATCCATAGAATAGATAGAATGCCCAACAAAAGCTTCGGTAAATTCTCCTACAATAGGGCCGGTTCCTACATTCCTAATTATAACTTTATTTACGGGTTGTAAGTCTTGGATAAATCTAAGCTTACCATTCTTTTTAGGAATAGTAAACCATCTATTAGAATAAGGTGTGAAGGAAGGTTCTAAAATTTTCATATGCATCTTCTCCTTAAGCAGTTTCATTATCTTAGGTAAATGAGCCTTTGGAACCGGTATAGGGCCAAGATTCCAAGGTATATGGGCTACGATAAATATTATCATCGGAGATACTATTCTAGGGTTTACACATCCTATTTCATGAGGATAAAGAGAAAAAGCTTTTCCATGTTTTCTTATCATTTCACAAAACAATTCACGTTTAGTAGGCAGTAAAAAAGAATCTTCATTTCCTATTTTTATTAATTTTATAGTTTCATTAGTAAAATTATGCCCTATTTTTGAAATATCACGTAAGATGGGATCATTAGCTACTTGTTTTATTTTCTGATCACTCCCTTCAGGTAAAGGTTGGGCTACAGGTTTAACTTTTCTATCAACTGTTTTATACTTTGTATTAATTTTAGATTCATTATGAAAATCAGAAACAAATTTTAAAATTAATTCATATTCATTTAATGAGTTTAAAAGTATAACTTGCATTAATTTTTCTTCATGTAAGGTGTCATTAATTTCTTCAAGTAAAGAAGAAGAAAAAGAAGTTTCAATTACATTTTCAATATTTTCATTTATAGACATATATCCTTTATCTTTAAAATAGTTTTCATGTTTTTTCATTATTTTCCTAAGAATATCTTTACTATTTAAAATTTGTAATTTTGAAGATGTAAAATAAACAAAAAAACTTTCTATTTTATGTACACATTTTTGCGAGATTTCAAACCAGTTACCATTGTTGTCCCGCTCAACAATGGTGTCTAGTAAAAATTCTGATCAAAATATGTTCCAGAATCACTAAGAGGTAGATGACTCTAGTGCAACTTCTCTTGTGATTGGATAGGTGTTTTCCTAATTTCTTCTCTATTTCTAGTATGGTTTGGATTAACAGTCATTACTTGTAAGGATTGTAAATCATCTTTTGACCTAAATCTAGCATATGCAGAGCCGTCTTCCATTATTTTTGTTTCCATTCATGTTTCACAAATAAAGGGTGGTCCTAAGATGATTTCATAAGAACAATTATCTTGTATAAAAAAGTGAAATGTTTCTCTTATTCCTCCGATTGAAATCGGAATCTTTGCACAAGCTCCTAAAAGTGCACCACATCCGTTGTCTGCTATTCTTATAATCCACCCATGTTGTTTATCTATTGACCATCTAAATTTATCATATAACTCTTTTGATATAACATTAATTTCTGAACCTGAATCTAATAAAGCTAAAGCTATACATGATTTTTTCTATCTCCTAAATTTAATTTGATCTCAAGTGTTCCCCTGGCCCAAAAACTCTTTTTGTAATTACTTTCTGATTTTTCATTTATATTATCTGGAAGAATTGGTCCTACAAATTTTTTATTAACGTATCCTTCACTTTCTTCCTCATCATCAGAGTCAAAAGAAAAGAAATCTTTAGAAATATGAGATACATCTACATTGTCATGCATTTCAATATCAATATTTAGTGGAAATCTTTTTCTTTTAATCATTTTAATAAAGTTATCTTTAAATTCTAGTTTAGCTATAGAAAATAATTGTTCAAGTGACATAGTCACTTGACTTTTTAAAAGTATATCATACAGTATTTCTTTTGTGTCATTTTTTTGTTCTAGTTCTGAAGTTAAAATAGCTTTTGGAATTCTTTTAGGTTTCTTTGTTTTTCCCTCATTTTTTTCCTATTTCTTCACTAGTCTTTGAATCTAATTCACTAGGCTTTGATTCTAAAGGTTTGTTTGATGTCTCACGTTATTTGCTCTCCCTTATTTCTTTTCTTTTCTGTTCATTTGAATCTAAATTTGTATTTTCATTAAATTGTACATTTTTAGGTTCTTTTCTTAATTGTTTTCTACTTACTCTTTGATTAGTTTCATCTATGTCCTGAGTTTCATCCCTTTTTCTCTTTTCTTCCACATTTTCTATATGTGAGAAGATAGAGAAATGATCTACAGGTGAGTCCCATGCTGTTTTGTGCATTATATCATCTCTAGCTTTTATGAGTGCTTCTATTGAATAATTTTATTTTCATTTGAAGTTTTGTCATCTAGATCACTCTCATCACATTCTAATCTAACCCTACATGAGCTTCTTTGTGCTTCAGATATATTTTCATATAGTTTTTTGCATTCCCCCTTTTCCCCAATTTACAGCTAGTGGGAGGTGGGTGCGGTAATCACATACTTTTTTATCAATATCAATTACTAGTTTTCTTTCTTTTGCCTCTTTTAAAGATTCACAGGCGTAAGAAATATGTTCTGTAGAGTCGCACCAAACACATCGTCGGGTGGGTGCACCTCTTCGTTCATTATTCTGTGCTACTAGTTGATTCACTAAAGGTGCTATAGGTATAGGATTTATTTGTGGGGCATGAGTAAACTGAGGTCCTAAAATTGTCCTATCTTGACTAGTTAAACAATGAACTGTATTTTGAAGTGTAGCCACTTCCTTAGATATATTCATATGCATCTGCATCATATTATCTAATTTATTAAATAATATTTCAAACTCTAACTCACTAGGAATTTTAGATGTAGAAGCTTGTTCAGTTGTATTAGAATTAATATTAATTTTAGGATTTTGAGTAGTTGGACCTCCTGTTGGAAAACTTAAATTTATATTATATAGTAATGATTTCCTTTGTTTCATTTGTGCTACTACTTCTACTACTTGTTTTAATACCCTCAGTCCTCCGTTAATTCATATCTTTTCCCAGGTTCCTCTAGTCTCCTTTCTACTTCACGTCTAATGTCTCTGGGTAATACTCTTAGGAAATATAGAACTATATTAGGTGTAAGTGCAATCCTATCTTGCTCTGGCAATTGTGAAAATCTCTTCATACATTCACCATGTAATTGTTTAGGGGATATTCAGGACTTAGGAGTGCTAAGCCATTTCATAAACCCTTCCCTACTGTGTTGACTATAATATTCTAGGTAAAATTATTTATGCATTTGTTTTTTAAATTCATCCCACTCAAGCTCACTACGAGGTTCTATTACACTAATAGCTGAACCTATTGCAAGTCTTACAAGTCTTACTAAAAAAGTTACCCATTTAGTTACAGGCAAACCATGTTTCGCTATGTCTTCAAATGTGTCTAAATAATTAGTTGCATTAACTCCAGTGAATTTCCCTTTTTCTTTTAACATTGCTTCAACTACTTTCTGTCCTTGGGTTTCCGACATCATATTTCTAAATAATTCATCCATTTTATTATGTATGTTAGAACTAGACTTAAGTTTTTTAATAAAATTCTTAATTTCTTCTTGGACCTTTTCTTTTTGGTCTCTTACTAAACTAATTAAATTTTTTGGTTCCAGTTTTACTTAAGTTTAAATCCTTTAAAAAATTCTTGTAAAATAAATACGTACTTTCAAATGAAAATTCTTTTTGAGATATCAAACTAAAGTCGTATTAATCTAACAATTCCTAATATTTTAATGTAAATAGATACCAACTTTCAAACGAAAATTCTTTTTGAATTATCAAACTAAAGTCGTATTAATCTAACAATTCCTAATATTTTAAAGTCGTATTAATCTAACAATTCCTAATATTTTTGATACTAACTTTCAAATGAAAATTCTTTCTGAAATATCAAACTAAAGTCATAATAATCTAACAATTCCTAATATTTTAAGTTCTCCTAAAGTCCTACTTAAATAGTAACAAACAGTTTCAAGTTTAGAAAATATACCTGATAGTTGATGAAGAGGCTAGAGTGCATGTGATAATTTCAAGTATACATTTGTTGAGCAATAAAATGCCTAATACAAAGAGCTAAATGCTGTGTGTGCAAATGTAATTCTTCAAGTACTTGATAGTAAGGGTGAAGAGATGAAGTTCAACTACTTGCATATTCCCGTGGAGGCGCTCGGAGCATAAGCCGAGCCCTCAACACCCAAGGAATTCTGCCTCTATAAGATGACCACCTCAAGCTGATGCAACCATGTAACCTAAACCAAACTATTGCATATGCAAGAAAAGGAAAAGAGTTTATACCTGTCCTACTGTGCCGATGTTTCACGTCAGGTTCAAATGTGTGAGCGATTCGTGACGACCGGTGGATCAATTCAATCGTCTCGCTAACGGCCCAGACAGGGTGACTATGTAGGACAAGTATTTTTTTCCTAAGGTCCATAAGCAAAAGTGTTTCTATATCTATTGACTGCGTCTATGTAGAATGGAAGGATCAATTCTTCACTAAGTACTTTATCTTTAATGATTTCTGTTATGTTTAAATCTATTTGAGAATTATGAGTGTTCCTAGCTACAGATGGTGGAAAAAGATTTTCACTATTTTCAGAACTATGTAGAACAATGGAAATTCATGGTAATGTTCTAGATAATCTATGATCAAACTCTATTGAATACAAAAAATCTTCTACAATTTTATCTTTAACTAGTTCTTCAATTTTTGTACTTTGAGTATCATTAATTTCAACTGGACTAGGAAATAATAATTCAAATGTAGATGGAGGTAAAAAGGTACTACTAGATGAAGCTTCTTCAGACATATAAGATAAAATGCAAAATAGATTAATATTAAAAAAACTGTTGATATGGATGATTTCCTATACAAAACTAAACAATAGAATTCCAGCTCAATAAATTCTTTTCCACACTTCAGCTCTTCAGTTCGTCTTCAACAGAGGCAGCATATCATCTGAAAATTAACATGAAAACCATAAGTAAACTTTTATTAAATATTAAACACTCATTAAAACATAACATATTTAAAACTCAGGTTAATATAAGATAATTAACTTTTCTAATACATATATATCATAAATACATACATTCATTTTAATATACATGCAATAATATACATAACTCATTTATGCACACATAAAAACTAATCACTCATGTATTAAATACTTCTACATGTCTCAAACATTCATTCATAAATTAATTAAGCATACATCTTATAATTCATATACATACATAGGCTTCATACACTTTAACATACATATCCAGACATACTACATATGTTAACATACATCACATGCATACTAACATGCATACACATAAATGAACATGCATTTAACTAACATGCATAAACTTACATGCACTAACACACATGCATGAACATACATGCACTAACACACATGCATGAACATACATGCACAAACACACATGCATGAACATACATGCACAAACACACATGCATGAACATACATGCACAAACATAAATGAACATGCATACATAAC
Source organism: Ceratopteris richardii (assembly GCA_020310875.1). Taxonomy (NCBI): domain Eukaryota; kingdom Viridiplantae; phylum Streptophyta; class Polypodiopsida; order Polypodiales; family Pteridaceae; genus Ceratopteris; species Ceratopteris richardii. The sequence goes on along the minus strand of CM035410.1, from coordinate 123,830,570 downwards.
TAACATGCATTAACACACATATATGAACATGCATGAACTAACATACACATATATGAACATGCATGCAATAACATACACACATGCATACATGCACATGCATACTTTAACACACATACATGCAAACATATCCCACATGCATACATGCACATGCATACTTTAACACACATACATGCAAACATATGTCACATGAATACATGCACATGCATAAATGAACATGCATTTAACTATTATGCTTCAACATTAATTCATATACATAAACATATATACTTACCTATCATGCATGCAAAAAATCTAATATGCATGCACTAAAATGCACTAACATTTACATGCAAGCACTAACTAACATCTAACATGCATTAACATATGCATGCACTAACTATGCATACATTTACTAACATCTAACATGCAATAACATATGCATGCACTAACATGCATTAACATATACATGCGTTAACATGCACTAACATCTAACATCTATGCACTATCTAACATCTAATATTCATTAACATTCCTAACTTTTACATACACTTCCTAACAATCTAACATGCATACATTAACTAACATGCCTAACTTTCACGAACATGCCTAACATTCACTAACATGCCTAAGATTTACCATGGGTACATGCACTAACATTTAAAATACATGCATTAACGATGCATACATAACATATCTAGCATTCACTAACATGCCTAACATTTATCATGGGTACATGCACTAATATTTTTCATACATAACATATCTAACATTCACTAACATGAGTACAAACATTCATTAAATCTAATGCATTTCTAATAAGTTTCTATCCTAAACTAGCAAGTAAGCGTTGGAGAAGCTTGGCTAATGGATAAGAAAGGGAAAGGATAAGTTAAGATTAGATAGGATAATTATTTGGAAATAGAGAAGTTGGAAAGAATAATAAATTATCTTGAAAAAATAAGGCTAAATGGCTCCTTCTTTTTGTTAACCTGAGAACACACAAAAAAACTTTAGGATATCAAATCATACATTTAATATGTAACCAATCTAATTAATTAAACACACATGCATACCCTTCATTTCACGTTCTAATCACATTCATCTAAATATATATATATATATATATATATATATATATATATATATATATATATATATATATATATATATATATATATATATATATACACTTCTTCAACATTAAGCATACATTAAAAATCCTTCCTATATAATAATAATTTAATATATATTTCCTAATATATAATTTACACAAAAAATGAAAAAAAACATATATATAAAGTAAACATAATAATAATAAAAAAAAAGAAAAGAAGCTAATTAAAATATCTAATATATAAAAAGGAAAAGAAAAAATAATTAAAAAAACCTTCACTCTTACTCTCTCTCTCTCTCGTTCTCTTTCTCTCTCTCTCTCTTATGTGGTCTGTTGGGTCCGCCGGTTGGGTGCAGGGAGAGGAGGGGAAGGAGAAAAATAAAAAAGAATAAAATAGAAAACTAAATTAAAACTTTCTTAGTTCTCTCTCTTTCGCTCTCTGTCTATCTATCTCTCTCTCTCTCTCTCTCTCTCTCTCTCTCTCTCTCTCTCTCTCCACTCTCTTTCTCTCTCTTCTGCGGCCGTCTGCATCTGCCAGCTGGCTCTAGAGAGGGGAAGAATAAGAGAATCTTTAAAATAAGATAAAAAAGAAAGAAGAAAAAAAGAAAAATAAAAAAAGAATTTAAAAATATCCTCACTCTCTCTCTCTAAATCTCTCTCTCTCTCTGTCTCTATCTCTCTCCTACGCGTAGGGAAAGAGAGGGGAAAAGAATTAAAGATGTAAAAAAAAAAGGGATAAAAAAAGAAAGAAAGGAAGAAAAGAAAACAAAAAAAATGTCTCCTCTTTTCAATTCTCTGCGCAGCCTATGAAAAAAAACAAAAAAGAATTCTTTACTTTAAATGAAATGCAAAAGCAAGAGAGATGGCCTTCTCTCTCCTCCTACTAGAAGGACCGTCATGGAAATGAGTGCACAAACAACTATAGCCTAGAGCATAAGAGTAAATAGAGTACCTGAAAAATAACATGAGCTTGTGAATAGGACTCCCCTCTTTATATAGATGAGAATAGCCCACCAAGGCCCACATTTTCCCTAAGTTAACTCAATCATGCAGCCTACAATAACTTCACATCAACTCAACACATCTCAACCAAAAAACAGGCGTGGGTTTTTTTCCTCAATATCTTTTCTCAAAAATACTCAATAACCACTCAAATTAAATATTCTCCTGACTTTAGAACTTTACCATCCATTTAGAATTTAATAAATGCAACCCTTCAATTTCTTTTTAATTATTTATTCACTTTAGAATAAATTAAACCTATCCATTAATAAATTAAATATATCCATAACCTTAGTGTTATAATGTCAATAAATAATTAACATATTTAATTAATAATTTATAATTAAAATATTTGCTAAAGTATCATTTATTACATTTACCCTATGAATTAACTCATTTAGAGACTAAACCTACTTAATTAACCTTTTTAACCATAGGTTTACTCTTAAACTAACCTTAAACCATGTTTTTAACCCTAGATAACCCATAAACTAATCTTCTACCCTTCCATAATCCTCTAGATTTATTAATTAAACCCTTAATTAACCTTGAAATTAAGCTTGAAGCCTATAAAACATGTTCAAAACCTACTCATTTGACCCTTAAATACCCTTGAGTTTACTTTAAAAACTTAGATAAACCCTTAACTAACCCTTAATTTTTAATCTATACCCACAACTTCATTAGAAAACACCTTGATAAATACTTCACATCTTTGTATTAATCATCAAACTTCTTGTCTTGCAAAAGATTAAAATCAAACATAAGTCAAAATTTTCATAAATTATTCAAACTTATTTCAATCAATTAATCTTTTATTTTTTATAATATTTTAAGAGGAATAAATTCTTTCCGATGTCGGGATGAAATTCTGCAGGGACTGTGCATTAATTTTTTTTCAAAGTTGATTGATTTTATGAGTTTTTGTGTGAGGCTTTCATCGAGAGAGGGCTATATTTTGTACATGTTTTGGCTGATTTATTTACTTGTGTGATATGAAACCATGTGAGTTTTGTAAATAATCCATGAAACTAAGTCTAGCCCCATGGAAACCCTAGGTTGGAACCTTAGTTTTGTCATTTACCATGTCTAGCCCTTGGAATTTATTTAATTTGTGTATAAGTGTGAAAGCAAACCTTAATTTAAGAAAAATAAAAAGAGAAAAAGAAAAAGGCCCAAAAATAAAAAGAAGAAAATTGGAAAAAAAAGAGTAAAACCAGAAATAGAAATAAGAGATGGCATTTTTTCAAAATAGCAGATGAACATGCAAGATGATCTGGGAATAGAAAGTAAGACAAGGAGGTTAGAAGATTCTAGAGAAGTCATACATAGGGGAAGGCCTATAAATAGGTGTCCTAGCCTTATTTGTTCCTCCCCGTGGGTCTTGATGTGGATCTTCTTACCAGGTACTGAGTGATTGGAGGCTATTATGGTTTATGAAGTGAAAACAATTATTTGAAGAAGACTTGAAGTAAAGCTTGGATAGAAGACTGAAGAAAAGAAGTGCTGAAGACTTCCGAGACTGGAGGGCGACTTCTTACATTGTAGCGAGGGGTCTAGTTCATATTCGGTTGATCCGCACTGTAGCGGCGGCATATATATTGTATCATCATACCGCACTGTAGCGGTTTTATTGTACCACCAATCCGCACTGTAGCGGGCATGTTTCTATCATTTAGATTTTATTGGAGGACTTCAGTTTCATTTATGTCGTATCATTGAGATTTGTACGCACATCGATTCTATATATCAAAGGGCTATACTTGGATTCTTTCTTTCTCGATGCCTACGGTCTCACGTGTACGCACGCATATCTTGTCACTTCCGAGGGATGGGGCCCTACAAGGATCACCACACTCCAGAGAGTTTAGGTGAGGCGCCCAACGCACAGACGTTGTTTGTAGGATAGCGGGAACGGTGCACCCATAAGGGGGCTGATCCAATCCCAGCATCGGCTCTTTCCGTTCGCTCGTCCTCCTTCTTCCCGACAATTGAACCCGATGTGAAGTGAGGCGGTTGCCCGGTGATCCTCGACGTGTCACCCACTCCTTGAGAAGACAGACAGAAACCTCAGCGTCAGATCGGATATTCCAGGTACCAGCATTTTAAGTTATTTGAATTTTTGCGTTGCTCCACATACACTTTAAAGAGAAAGACTGTTTTACTGCCTGACTTTGATCATCCACTTTTTGCATCAATTTTGATCATAGGAGTGTGCACTTTTCCATTGAGGCATAGATTAAGAATCCACTTCTCAGGTTAGATCATAAAATGAAAATGAAGAAAATGATTGAGGAACAGTTTAGGAGATATGAAGAGCGAATTAAGGAAATAGAAGTTAACACGAATGAATCTATAAAATCAAAGTTTGGTATTGTTATGACCCTAATGCAAAATATAAATGCAATATCAGATACTATTAAGTTAATGGGCATAAGTATTAAAGACCTAAAAAATGAAATGGATTTTGAGATTTCTAAATTGAGAAATAAGGTTGACCTGTTGACAAACCAAGCTAATGACCTACAAGTATTGAAATTTGATAATGAGCATGAGGTAAAAGTCCACGGCATATCTGCACACAAATAGTCTTTAGGTCTTAAAAGACCCACGCCTAGAGTGATACCTAGGAAATCAAGTCGGGTTGAGAAGAGACTTATACACTGCTTTTGGTGCGATCCGTATGGACATACGTTTTGGGATTGTATAGCGTATGAGAGTGCATGGAGACATAGACTTGTAAGAGAGCATGAAGGAAAGATTTGTAAATATCAAGAGAAGATACCTTTACATTTGAATGTAGGAAAAGGTGGAATGAGACAATATTTTGAGGAGACTAAAACGAGATCAATGTCAATTCAAAAGATATGGAAACCAAAAACTCATAAAGATAATAGATATGAGGAACAAAAGAGTATGGTATCTATTGAGAGTCAAGAGAAAACAGCTAAAGAAACAAAAAGTACAAAGATAAAGGTTGAAAAACAAAAAATTGAGCAGATATTAAAAGAGCAAATAGAAATAGATCATAAAGGAGAGTCAGATAGAGAAATGCAAGAGAAATCAAAGAAAGATAAGGATGTATATGTGTCATTTGATCCAAAACTTTTGACTGATGAGAATCTGTTTGATCAAGAGAAATTTGCGAAATTACAGTCTCAATTAAACTTTGACAAACAAATTGAACATGAAAAGAGTGAAGAAGAAATTCAAGAAGAAACAAAATGTGATAAACGAGTTAACAAAGCGGAAAAACAGTTGCTTGATGATATTATCAAGCAAATTGAGGGGAATATAAAGACAACTTCAAAGGCTTCTAAGAGTTTGAAGAACAATAAGAGAAGTAGAAACCTAACCTTTCAAGACATATTTGCAAATATTGAAGGATGATTGAAGAAGAATCATAATAAAAAAGTATGAGAATGATCAAGAGTAATTGAATGATGATGATGGATGATAATGATTGATGATGGAAATGATGATGATTGATGGTTTATGATGATTGATGATTGATGATGATGATGACTGATGAATGGTTCATGATTGATGAAAGATTATTGATTGATGGTTTATGGTGATTGAAAGATTAATGATTGATGTTGAAAATGATTGATGATGATGGTTTATGATCATTGATTATGATGATGATGATTTTGGAGGATGCTGATGATATTGAGGTTGATAAAGAACGATAGATCATGAAGATGAAGAAAAGCTGGATTGATCAATGATGAAGATGGACTAAAATAATCAGGTGAAATGTTTCCGATTTGAGTTCTATTTTCTTTTTGATAGAGCATATGCATGACATTGATGTGTGTGATAAAGATATGTATGAATTTAAGAAAATCATGTAGAATGAAGATAGCAAATATCTAATATGGGTTTGCATGAAGCATGAGCAAATAGTGATTATATGACTGAAACTAGTTAGCAGACTAGAGACTTTTGGGAGTGAAAGCTTGGGAATGTGATGGCATGCTTAGACTGAGTGCATGTATATGCTATTTGATTTGAACCCTTAGTGAGTGGGATTCTTTGGGTCTTACTATTTGTTTCTTGCGAGATCTTACCTCCATATGGATCATGATTTATGAAAAAAATTCATACTCATGCCAACTGTATATGTGTGTGTATGTTGTTAGTGCGCTACGATGGGCTAGTAGGCGGGTGGAACCACCTTGGTCGGGCGATCAAGACCACGAGCTGTAGCTAGTTTTGTCATAGGCCTAACCTATTTGTTGTCATGTGCTTGCATGGGTTGGTAGGCGGGTGGAGTCACTCTGGCCGGGGGGTCAGAGCCATGAGCTGACGTCGATTTCATGCATGGCTGATGTTGTGTATGTCGTGCGCTATGTCGGGTTGGCAGACAGGTGGGGTAAACTTGGATGGGCGGACAAGTTAATGAGTCGCACCCGATTTTGACATAGGCCGATTTGTGAAATAAAGTTATAAAGAATAAATGTTGAGCTGAGATGAAGTGAAAAAGAAAAGAAAGAGAAAAAGAGAAATGAAGAAGAAAAAGAAAAGAAAAGAGATCTAATGGAGAGTTGGACAGTAGGAGATAAATAGTGGGAATCGAGGTATATTCTACAAACTGAGTTAGTAGAAACATAAGTATATGCTAGTACTTAGGATGAGTTGCTAGATCTGAACCAGTTTAGCAACTCATGGAAAGTAGGAGATAAATAGTGGGAATCTAATGGAGAGTTGGATAGTAGGAGATAAATAGTGGGAATCGAGGTATATTCTACAAACTGAGTTAGTAGAAACATAAGTATATGCTAGTACTTAGGATGAGTTGCTAGATCTGAACCAGTTTAGCAAACAGAAGATCTGAAAAGCCAATGGTTTATTCATATGGTTACTTGTCAGATTGCAAACACAAGAACATAGTATGGTGTTTGTGAAGCTTGAATCTACTTAATTTTCTAAAATTGGTACTAATCTTTATAGAATTGTATGAAGTGCATGAGTTCACGTTTTGATTTTTGAAAAGAAAAAGATAAAAAGTAAAAATAGTTTTCAAAAGAACCCTGATACACTTCTATAAGATCTTGCAGGTTGGCCCATCGGGACGATGTGCAGGTTTAGCGGGGGCGAATGTCAGGATGAAATTCTGCAAGGAGTGTGCATTGATTTTTTTTCAAAGTTGATTGATTTTATGAGTTTTTGTGTGAGGTTTTGATCGAGAGAGGGCTATATTTTGTACATGTTTTGGCTGATTTATTTACTTGTGTGATATGAAACCATGTGAGTTTTGTAAATAATCCATGAAACTAAGTCTAGCCCCATGGAAACCCTAGGTTGGAACCTTAGTTTTGTCATTTACCATAAGTCTAGCCCTTAGAATTTATTTAATTTGTGTATAAAGTGTGAAAGCAAACCTTAATTTAAGAAAAATAAAAAGAGAAAAAGAAAAAGGCCCAAAAATAAAAAGAAGAAAATTGGAAAAATAAAAAGAGTAAAACTAGAAATAGAAATAAGAGATGGCATTTTTCCAAAATAGCAGATGAACATGCAAGATGATCTGGGAATAGAAAGTAAGACAAGGAGGTTAGAAGATTCTAGAGAAGTCATACATAGGGGAAGGCCTATAAATAGGTGTCCTAGCCTTATTTGTTCCTCCCCGTGGGTCTTGATGTGGATCTTCTTACCAGGTACTGAGTGATTGGAGGCTATTCTGGTTTATTAAGTGAAGACAATTATTTGAAGAAGACTTGAAGTAAAGCTTGGAACGAAGACTGAAGAAAAGAGAAGTTCTGAAGACTTCCGAGACTGGAGGGCGACTTCTTACACTGTAGCGAGGGGTCTAGTTCATATTCGGCCGATCCACACTGTAGCGGCGGCATATATATTGTATCGTCATACCACACTGTAGCGGTTTTATTGTACCACCAATCCGCACTCTAGCGGGCATGTTTGTATCATTTAGATTTTATTGGAGGACTTCAGTTTCATTTCTGTTGTATCATTCAGATTTGTACGCACAGCGATTCTGTATATCAGAGGGTTGTACTTGGATTCTTCCTTTTTTGATGCCTATGGTCTCATGCGTATGCATGCACGTCTCGTCACTTCCGAGGGACGGGGCCCTACGAGGATCGCCACACTCCAGAGAGTTTAGGCGAGGTGCCCAACGCGTAGATGCCGCTCGTAGGACAGCAGGAACGGCTCACCCATAAGGGGCCTGATCCAACCCCAGCATCGGCTCTTCCCGTTTGCTCGACCTCCTTCTTCCCGACACCGACACTACAGATATGTGAGCATGGATGAGATTTGAAACAACATTGAGTCAATAAAGCCATTTGTATTCTTTGCAAAGTAGATATGCATGGGCAAGGATAAAAAAACCTTCAAGTCATCAAGAGAAATTCCTACAAAGCATGGTATCAAATCATCTAACAGGTTTCAAGAAGGATCAATGCTGAAATTTTGTGTGTGTAGGCCTGCAATGCATTAGGAAAAACTTCTACCATGACTAGGACAAATCTTTCACCTCTTGATTTCCAAAAATTTAGCATATATAATCACCCAATATTCGATTTATCCAGCAAATACTAGTCACAAAGCCAAGATTGAAACTATATAAAAAGCTCGCCTATGCTTTTAGTACCTGGAAGTGTGCATCCTTGTGGGCCTATGCAAGTCATTTCATGTGAATAGAGATGCAATGAGTTATCAAGTGTAGTCTATATGATCAGGTGAGTGCAACACAAAGTGAAGCATGCCTGTGACAAATAAAACATGGAGAGAATTTATTGACAGAACAAAGAAGTAATCCCAGTCCTATGCCCCCAATCATACCAATTTTCTCCAAAACTTGTGTAGAGGGTAATTATGAACCAATCCCACATGGGTTAGTCACAAGAATTCAAAACTAGTATCAATACACCTCAACCTATCAAACTTGTGAGTAACTCCGAAACACATCCATCATAAGAGAGCAACTTCTGCATCTTTAAGAATTCTAAAGTACATACACCATGTTTCATGTGTTAGGGTCAAGTCTGATTCTAAAAGAGGCACAAGGATTTCCAGAGGGTTGGGAAACTATTCACAATCCCTAGCTAGAGGGGATCACTCACTTCAGGCATATGATGCCACTATCTTCTATTCTATCAACACAAGTGAACACATGTAACCACAAAACATATGAAGAAAGCAAGCAAGTTATCAACATTCAATAGTAGTAGGTTTCTTCATAGAGATCAGTAGAAAAATAGATTGTGGCGAAAGTTAGGTAGAGTCCTCATTAGTGGGTTAATCACTCAAAACCCCACTCCTAAGCTGCTCTGATTGTGAAGATCTTCAAACCTAAACAAAGAGTAATCAGTACAGATTATGCAACCATTCCTTACCATTAAAGATATGCAAGATGAACAAGTTAACTTCAAGAAATTTTGCCAAATTCTTTTCCTGTAATATAAAGAAGACGCTTGCGATGCAAATCACAGTTAGAATCTTCGAACTAAGAGCCCAAATGGCATGAACACTAAAGCTTTGTAATGACATGTGCAACCAAGTGAGCCAACACATATTGTAGTCTATAAAGATGAAATACCCAAACATAATGTTTGTATAGAAGTTACAATAGAACATTTATCATATAGGCATTCATGAAATACCGATGATATCAAAAATAGAGTTCCTTTGGGAGCTTGGGATACTATCCCATATGGAAATCACAAAAACTTAAAACCAATGTCACTGTACCACATCCAAACATATCCTTCATTTCCAAAAGAGAGGCCTCGACATGAACCAAGTTCCAGAGTTTTTCAATCACTCTGTAGATCACTTAGTGTGGGTGTATTTCTTCAACTTTGATCCTGCAGGCCTACAACAATAATTGAGCAACTAAAGAGATACATCTTTTATGAGGTCATCACAAAAGAATCCAATATTCCCAAATGCTCTTCCCACGGTTATGATCACCATGTTGGACACCATCCATATGAGTTAGTATGAGCTTTGAGCTTGTAAGAGTGTTATTGAGTAATAGAGTCTACTTCCTACCTTCCATTGTGTCTTGCTTGTCTCTTTCTTGTGTGTGTATGTGTGTGTGCATCTCCATGCTTCTCACCTTCACTCTCACTACATCTTAAATTCATGATCTTCATATCACTCCTATCTCTTTCATGGATTGACATTAAGGAGGTGGAGATTCTTATCATGGTGCTTACCATTGTGCTAGAGCAACACCAAATTTGGCACTATTTCTAGGGATCGAGTTCTAAGATGTGTGGAGATATCAAACTCAACATGTGATGATCCAAGATGACACGTACCAACTTTTCGTTTCTCTGACATGTATAGTGGTCACATCGATATATGTTAGGGATATTTCATTGAGCTTTATTAGATGTATCTACCGAGAGTGATGGCACATTTGTTCCTTGCCAGCTCACTCATTTGCGGACATTAAGTTTTTCCTTATGTACTGATCTTTATATATTGCACTTGTTGTATTCTTGTTTTTAGCTCATTCTTGTACATTCCTTTTGTGTAATAGAAGAAGAAGAAGAAGATCATTCTTCCTTGCCTCAATCTGTGTGTGTGCTTCTCCTTCAGAGTGAGAGTGTGTGTGTGTGAGATCTCTTCCTTATCTCCTTCCTCGTGACATGGTATCAGAGCCAGCATGGCTGTAGAGAGCTCGTGGAGAAGGCGACGGTGAAGAGTATGCAGCAAGGTGTGGAGAAAACACCATTCACAAACGACCTCTATTTGCTACGAAAATCAACGTAAAGGTAGAAGACCTCAAAATATTTTTGAGAGTTATCCCTTTAGGAACACTTGTTTTTGTTAGATCAAAGTTTTAGAGCCATCTCAACCTCTGTTTCGAGCCCCCAAGGTGGGGGCCCATAGAAAAACCAAGTCAGTTTCAAAAATTGTAACTTGCGTTGTGTTCAACAACACTCATATATTCTAGATCCAGAATTTCAAGCGATTCCCTGTACTGTTGATACACGAAAACTATGCTGTATGAGATCGAACTGTCACGTCATAGTGTGATAGTGTTCAAGCAGAAGTGCTACTTGTAGTGTTTTGCAGTGTTGTGAATCGCTGTAGAAATGGCAAACGTAGATGGAATGAGTCAGCTTATGAGCGATAAGCTAGACAAGAACAACTTCCATGCTTGGAGATTTAGAATGACAAATTTCCTAATGGGAAAAGGCTACTGGAAGTACATCGATGGAGAGAATGAAAATGCTCCACAATTACTAGAAAGGAATCAGAATGCAGATCAGGTAAGAGCATATGAGGAATGGAATCAAGGAGCATGAAAGGTAATGTATTGGCTATCTGTTAGCATACATGATAGCATGATTGGACACATATAAGATGCCAAGACTCCAAAAGAGGCTTGGAACAGTTTGGTCACATTGTATGAGACCAATACAAAGGCACGAAAATTGCAACTCAAGAACGCGCTGCATACATTGGAGAAGAAGAGCATGTCGGTAACTGACTACACCTTGAAAATCAAAAGCATATGTGAGTAACTTGCATCTATTGGCGTGAATTTAGATGATGATGATAAGGTGGAAGTGTGTCTTCGTGGTTTAGGAGTTGCATATAAGCAGTTTAGAAATTCTATACAGACTAGGGAAAATATTCTGAATTTTGCTGATCTAGTATCTATGCTGATTATTGAAGAAAAGAATTTTGGTGAGGATTCAAACTCCCAAGGAAAATCTAGTTCTGAGCAGGTATTCTACTCTGGTCGAGGAAGAGGCAAGGGTAGAGGTTTTGGAAGTGGAAGAGGAAATAGTAATCAAGGCCAAAGTCAACAACAGAATCATGCAGGAGGAAGAGGACAGTTTCAAGGCAGGGGGAGCCAAAGAGGATGCAAAAATTTCCAACGAAATGATTGAGGTAATGAAAGTAAAGGATGTTGGAATTGTGGTAAACCTGGACACTTTGAACGTGATTGCAAGTTGACGAATCGAAATAACAGATGGCACCAGAATAACTATGCATCCACAAGTGCAGATGATTATGAGAAGCTGTTCATGGTTCAACATCACATGATGAATACGATGTCTGCTAGTGTTTCAAAATCAAATGATAATGTCTGGTATGTTGATTCAGGTGCTTCAAATCACATGACCAATCATGTGGAATGGTTTAGTACTCTGCAGAAATTGCTAGTTCCTGGATATGTTGAAATAAGTGATGACACATCACATCCTATTGAGCATACAGGAAACATACCACTATCGATGGAGGATGGAAAGGTAAAACATCTTACTAATGTGCTACATGTTCCAAATATAACAAAGAATCTGGTTTCTATTGGACAAATGGTTGACCAGGGATTACAAGTCAGGTTCAATGCTGATGGATTATATGTAGAAGAGTACAAGCAAGATGGATGTTTGGTTGCCAAAGGAAACAAGGGCAGGATGTTCACCTTAAATGTGAAGATTCCTGAAATGAATGCAACCATGTTTGCAAAAGGTGCAGGAGTTATTGCTGATAAAGAGATGTGGCACAAACGGATTGGACATGCAAACTTGCAAAGGCTGAAATTGATGCACTTAAAGGAGATTGTCCATGGACTACAAAATTTCAAAGTTGCAGAAATGCAAAAGGTATGTGTAACATGTCAATTTGGTAAACAGTCAAGAGCATCATTTCTACATGACAAGGATGTTAGTGAGAATGTACTAGAAGTAGTACATACAGATGTTTGGGGTCCAGCAAAGACCACATCTATGGGCGGTTGCAGGTTCTATGTTACTTTGATTGATGACCATACATGCAAAGTATGGGTATATTTTATGATAGAGAAGAGGGAGGTGTTCACTCACTTCTAGAATTTTAAAGCTATGGTGGAAAAGCAAACAGGGAAGTACATTTGGACATTAAGATCTTATGGAGGAGGTGAATCACCTTTCACAATTAACTACGAGAGAAGCTACTCATCGAATAGCAGATGAAGTAGTAGTCTGGAAGGAAAAGACCCACCTCAGAGCCAATCACCTTTCACGATTAACTATGAGAGAAGCGGCTCATCGAATAGCAGATGAACTACTGGATGCATATTTGTTTAATCTTGAAATAGTACTTGAATGGGAAAAACCTATTGTCCGTATACTCACATTTGGAGCCGAGAATACTAAGATTAGGATAAGAGAAGGAGAGATTACCAAATCACAAAGATACCTGATACTTGTAGGAAGTAACAGGATAATCAGAGAATTCTTGCTTGTGTAGATGAATCAGAATACAAGAAATGGTTGCAACTAGCACATGTAGGTGCACTGAAGCAACATCACTCAAAACATCGTACATTGCAGAATCTACATAGAATGGGAGTCTATTGGCTTTCTATGGAAGAAAATGTCTATAATTTGTGTAAAGAATGTCCTGTCTCTTGTGAAAGACCACCGGTAGAACATGCCAGTTTATATCATGTCTCTCGCACCAGAATGGAGTGAACCACTAGTGATGTATTTGAGGATGCAAACATTCCCTCAAGGAATGACAGCATGACAACGAAGTCTAGAGCAGGAAGCTCAAGACTAGTCACTTATTGCTAATAACTTGTACAAATGCGAACGCAATGGATACCTAAGACAATGTGTTCATGAGAGCGATTAATTGACCGTATTAGAGTCTTCACATGAAGGTGTTGCAAGAGGTCATTTTGGCACTAACAGGAAAATCAAAGCCATACTATTTGCAGGATTATGGTGGCCTACTCTTCACATGGATGCACATACCTATGTTAGGAGATGTGAAGTGAGCAAAAGAACTCAGTTTCCTACTCGTAGAGATGAAATGCCATTGAAACCCATGATGGGAGGACGTGCATTTTCCAAGTGGGGTATAGACTTTGTCGGACCCATTAACCTCCCTGCAAAAGGTACTCATAGGTAGACGCTAAGGCCACAAAGAAGAATGATGCACACACAACTGCAAAATTCTTAGTTGAAAATGTATTTAGAAGATATGGATTACCTATAAAACTACTGAGCGATCGAGGAACTCACTTTCTAACCAGGTCATTGAATATTTCTTACAGGATTTTATGGTGATTCAGAAGAAATCTGCACCATATCATCCTCAGGCCAATGGTCAAGCAAAAAATACGAACAAGATCCTTTGTAATGTACTGATGAAACTCGTGAACAACAAACATTCGGATTGGAACAAATAGTTATAGCACGCTATTTGGGCATATCGAGTGGCCTACAAGACCGTACTCAATGCAACTCTCTTTCATATGGTTTTTGGTCAAAAAGCGGTGCTCTCTTTGGACTTTTTGATCCCTACCCTTCAGGTTGCACAAGAACATCAGTGGACCATCCATGAATTATCATCAAGGATAATGGACTTGGAATGATTAGGAGAAACCAGACTGAAACAGCAGCAGACATATATGCAACAAAGAAGTGACAACAAGCCTATTTTGATGTACACGTGAAAGACAAAGGCTTAAAAGAAGGTGACTTAGTCCCAGTGTATATGTTGAAACAAAATGCATGGAAATTAGAAAAGCGAGGTTATGGATGTATGATCGTTAACAGACTTTTGACAAGTGGAGCGGTACAATTAGCCACCCCAGAAGGAGAGATAATGCCTAATTACATTAGCGGCTATAGAGTCAAACTATATTAAGAACATCTTACTGAGGATATGCTGAGACGACTCACGTTGGCAAAGAAGCATAAGGAGGAAGAAAAGAGAATACACTAGGAAGCTCAGGTAGAAGCTCTAGAATGCATTACGTGCATGAAGCCAAGAAGACAAGGATGAGGGACAGAACATTATAACCATCTTGAAGAAACACCCAGATACCCCATGGCCATGTGTGAAACAAAGTCAAATGCTCTTCCTCGCATAGTGGATAAGAGACCCTTCATTACACTCATGCTAAAACAAGGCAACAACCACCATGAGCTTAGAGCTTTAACGGATTCAGGCGCTACGACTAGTGCGATTAGGTGGTCCCACTATCAAGATTCAAGATGATAAATGCTGCCAATTGAGGCATACCTCATAGGGCTAGGAGGCATGGAAACCCCTTGCATGGGTGAGGTGGACCTTCCTATCGTCATACACGAAGTGATCGTGATAGTGAAGCTCCTAGTGTGCCATGACGATGACTTGATAGAACCCTTAATCCTTGGCCAAGATTGGTTATATGATCACTCAGTGGACCTAAATCTTAGACAAGTCTCCTTGCAAATGAGGACCTTAGACTAGGAGCGAGTGATACCACTTGACTTCCCTAACAATAATCCACTTGAGGTATTCATATGAAATGATTGTGAAGGGGGATCGAAAGATCTTTGGACAAATCCATCGGCTAAACACGCTCCCTCCAAAGTCAACCCAGGAGAGCTTGGTGATGGATCATTTCCAGTCAAGAGATCATCAAGAGATCATCAAGAGATCATCAAGAGATCATCAAGAGATCATCAAGATATCTTCCCCTGGTCTTCTGTTAGTGGACAAATGGGCACCATCAGCGGTCAAGTGGACTGCATTAGCAAACAAATGGGCATGATAGCCTTCGGTGTTCATCCTTCCAAACTTACTATGGACTGGCCTAGATCTGTGGTACAGAATGCCTTACTTCCTGATGGGCAGGTCACGCAAGTGTTGGACTTCCCTTTCTTTCCAAAGTAGAGTGTCAACCAGACCTCTCAACCATGTCCTCCATGAAGTCAAACACAATAAAGGAACCCAAACTGATGACCATGCCAAAATAAAAAAAGATGGAAGCACTATTAGCATCCCAAAGCAAGTGGCACGAAACAAGTATGGGTTCCAAAAAACCAGAAAACACCAATAGTTTTCAATATCGCAAATAAAGACAAGAAGAAGTCCAAGCAGAATCAGAGTCAACATCCACCATCCCTTCAATCTTCTTCTCCATCAACGCGAACTCGATAGATCTAGATTTCCATGAAGTATTTAACAAATCGACTCACACCCACACAGATCTGGGTTAGCAAGAATTGTATTATAGCTCAAAATCCAAGCCATGTAATATATACCCCTTTGAAATCACTTCACCCATCGACACCACCAATACTCGGTTCACCTTTTCTACCTTAGTAAAAGAATATCACCCACTCATCAACCCTTAGGAAATGGATGTCAAAATGTGTCCAGAAGCCTTCACATGATCTTTTGTCTAGCATGACAACTATGCCGACTAACCTTCATCCTTGTAATAATTTACTCACAGCTAAAGCTTTTACAAATTCACCCACACTAAGCCACCATCACTTATAATAACATTTCATCAAAAGCAATGTATGCACTATCTAAAGCGTGTAGGTGTCTAGTGACCTACATTAGTTTTTGGAAAATCATTTCATAAACCACCTCACAACACTTGACTACACGGGTTACACATCGGCTATGGAAAGAGATTGTGGTCTCACTTAATTGTGATCAAAATTAATTTCCATACTAATGTGTTATCCTTTTCTAGCACATCATCTACACACCTAGTCAGATCATCATGCAGATTGAAGGAATTTCGAGGCTGGCCCCAGCGCCAATCATCAACTTTGGTAACCTATTGGCTGAATCTTACCCTACCTCACAACCCCGGAAATTTCAAGGTTTCACGAGACTGATGCCAATCGATGACCCTCTATTAGGGCGGATTGAAAAAGCTCATTGCAATTCACATTAGGGTAGGCTTAAGATCCATGGGACTCACACACCAAGAGAATGAGAAAGGCTTATTCTTGAGCCTATGAAACAAGGTGATGCTTTGAAGGGGGCTGATATTTCGACCATCCTTGTCAATATTGATTTCCCTCTAGGTGTCCTAGGTTCGTCTCCTAGTAGTTCTTGTCCTTGGGTTCCTGCTTCTAACTTGGGAATGACTACACCAAACTCATTAGTGTGGATAGGCTAATTAGGTATGATGTACATTGTTCCTTCCTTGTTTAATTATGCATCTCTCTTGAACTTAACCACTAGATGCTCCAATCCAATGGGTTGGTTAGGGTTGTGCAATTGAACCACGGATCTTCTCAAACCATACTCATAGATGCGAGCACCTAAGTGGTTGGTTCGGACATATTTTAACTAGGTCTTGCAGGGTCCTTTGGGTCATTCTAGATAAGCTACACTTGACCCTCCATCCGGTCTCTCCATGTTATAAGCCATTTCAGAATCAGTTATCTCTGAGCTCAAATTGTATGGGTGAATATTCATTTGTTAAGCCCAAGAGCGAGAGGGTTGAGAGTTCTTCCAACCCCGGATTAGATTTGTTGAATACTCTAGTGCCCAAGAAGACATGCTTCGCAAGCCTTGCTTCCTCCACCCTTTGTCTTGCTTTGGATGCCCTTGGATGACTCTTAATAGACCTGTAAAAGTCCAAAGTTTAGACCAATCTTTACCCTTTATGGATAGGCACTTTGCTTTATACACTTTTAAGGGTAGTCGCTATGGTCCAAAGACACGGTGGTCTTGAGGCCTTGCGATGGCATGAACCAATTGTGATGGTGTAGGAGGAGGTGTTGGATTTAGACATCTATGGAAGCACACGAAAAACACACGGAAGAAGAAGAATCTTGGAGCACAACACACAAAACTGAATGTATTACTAGAGAATGTACAAAGATAAGCAACTCGTTAGGACTATAGGCATAAATACAAGCCGGGGGAAAAAAACCTCTTAAAGAGGGAAAAAAGTGCCCTGGTGGTCCTAGAGTGTTCACACACATCACTACCTAAATATATCAACAAATCCTCCCTGGGAGTGATGCGGTGAACAAGGGGTTAAAAAGTTGAGCAAACCAGAAGAGTTTGCTCAAATGTTTAGCCTTAAGGAAACAAAATTAAAGATAGTCAAAATTGCCTCTCAAATGCACTCTCAAATGCCACCACCATATAAGGCCTATCATGCCTGAATTCAGTAGGACCAAATGTGGCTGAGTTAGAAAAACATGCTCCCCGAGTAGATTTAGAGATTGAAAGGACAAAACTTTGTGCCAAAATGGTAGAACTAGCTCATGCTATGTTCAATATCAGTCATCCTTTCAATTACAAAAACTCAATTAAACCATAGGTACATTTTGAAGGAATTTTGGAGAGATTAGAGCAACTTGTAGCTAATCCTAAGATAATAGCTATGCGAAAGGCTCATATTAGTGGAACTAAAAGAATAAGATTGCCTCCCCAGGGAGCTTATGTTCCCAAGAGTTCCTAAGAGAAATACAATAGGAAAAATGGGCTAGGGAGGGAGGGAGCGAGAGAGAGAGAGAGGGAGAGAGAGAGAGAGAGAACCCTCCTCCTATTGAAGAAGTGAATGATCTTCATGATCAATTCCCTCGTGACATTGCCTCTATATATGGAGAGCAACAAGATGTGCAATCGAGTGATGGACTAGAATTGTTGAATCTGCCTTGGGTAAAAACTTGACAAACTTTATTCACCCTTGGGAACCTAAGCCTATTCCCATAAGAGATCCCACACTCATGGTAACAAACGATGAATCAGTTCTACCTAGGAACGCTCAAGCACTGAAGAACAATAAAGTGTAGTTCAATCTCACTTTAGAGGATTTGCTTGGCATTAAAACTAAGTTATGGAAGCATGTAGCAAACCAACTACCAAAAGTTTCTAATTCGCACTCTTAGGCAAAACCAAGAAAGATGGTTCTAGAGATACCTATGGACAAGATAGGAGATATGAGTGAAGGAGAAGAAGGAAATACTTATCTACCTATCATTTATCAAGGCTATACGAAAAAGGCCATACTAAATTTAGGACCAGGAGTTGCTATTGCTACCACTTCCCTATGGAAATCTTGGGGAAGCCAGCTCTAAGACTGACTAGGATGAAATTGCAAATGGCAAACTCACATATCGAGAGACCCCTAGGATCGCTAGAAGGGATAACTCTCACTATTTGTGGTGTAGAGTTTGAATATACATTTGCCATATGGGATTTTGGAAAGAAACATGTCTATGAGATGATTTTGGGTAGGCCATTCATGAGGAAATTGCAGATAGTACAAGATTGGGAAACCAAAGTCGATCTCAAGGACTATTCTCATAGAGATACACCACCCCTACAATGGAAACCAATCCATAAAACAATAGATGAGACAGAATTTGTGCACTACATAGGATCAAATTCCTCATGGATGCACATCGATACACATTTATGGATGTGTAAAGTTGTTGTGGAAGATGAAAAGAGATTAGAATCTAGAAACTTAGGTGCTAACGCAAACCCTAGACCGATTCATGACCTAACCTATGCACATATGATATTACGAGATGAAGAATTTGAACCCCATGGTTGGGCAAAAATATTGGCCACGATGGACATAGGAATAAATGAAGAAGAATGGACACCCCATTGTGATGATGATGACTATGACATTGTTAGACTCAAGAAATGATGGACAAGAGATGGTTGAACCACACCCTAAGAGGGAGCATTAGGAAGTAATCCTCAACCATGGATCTTGGGGAAAGTGGTAAGCCCATCATACTCCTAGCTGGTAGGTCATGAATTCGATTCCCACAATTGGTATCAAAGCCTAGGAAGTAGGCTTGGGGAAGTTGGATGGAAGGTATGCGCATCGGTTTCAAAGATGATCCCAACAAAGATTAGAGTGTATCTCTGAATCCTTAGGTCAGATTTAGATGTGTAAGGTACCATTGGAAAGCTCTCAAAACACTCTTCCCAATGCAATTCTAGATTTAAGATCCAAGATAACTAGCATGCATGAGAACCAAGTTCGAGGTACTAAGGTTGAGAACAAGGGCTCAAGCCACCAAGGTTGCAAACAAGGCAAGTCCGTGGGCAAGTGGCCAAGAAGCGAAAAGGCAAGGTTCAAGAAACCAAGGTTGAGAGCAAGGGTTCAAGAGACCAAGGTTGAGAACAAGAAGGTTAAAGATATTGTGCAAGGGTGAGGACATCAATTCAATTGGAGATCAAGGATTGATCATTGAAGACAATGATCTATAGAAGGGGAAGAGAGTGCTAGACTCTAGAAATGATGGGCAAGAGATGGTTGAACCACACCTTAGGAGGGAGGATTAGAAAGAATTCTCAACCATGTATTTTCAAGCAAATGATTAGCCGATCATAGTCCTAGCTAGTAGATCATGAGTTTGATTCCCACAAACATCTCGGTATTCATGATTCAACCCCTCATGTTTGACCTTATTGTCAAAGAGTGTGATCCTAGTACATCTATACTAAGGGAAATGAGTGATGAGGATATTGAATCCATCATGATGGAGCCATTTTTTTCTTTAGAAGAAGAGTACCTTTATTTGATAGATTCTAGGACTCAAGAACAAGAAGTAAGTAATCATGAGTATAAGATGACTACATAGGTAGACATTAAGAGTGATAAGAAGAAATGAAAGAAGAAATTAACCACACAAGAAGATGAGGAATCTTTGTTTGAGGTGCCAGATAATTTTATGAAATATGAGATAGAAGATAGGAAAATAATGATCAAAATGCCTAAATGAGAAGCTCTCACAAGAGAAGCCTATGACAATAATGAATGGACTAAGACGATAATAGTAATGATAGAAGATAGATAAGAGAGATGCACTTACATAGGAGATGATTTAAGTGAAGAGAAAGAACCCGAGTTGATAGAATTGTTGAGAGAGTATAGAGACGTGTTTTCTTGGAACTATAAGGATCTAAAGGGAGTGGATCTCGATATCTATTGTCATAGGATCCCAATGACTTTAGAGGCCAAGCCAACAAAGCAAATAACTTACACATAAAATAATAATCATGCAGCCAAGATAAAAGGAAACATCGATCATTTGATAGAACATGATTCATCTATGAAATTGAGCATACCGAATGGGTATCCCCCATTGTGATAGTGCCCAAAAAGAATGAAAAATTTTGTGTGTGCATTAACTTGAAGAAAGTTAATGCTACTACCATACAAGCTATCTGCTTTCTATCATTGAACATCTATTAGAATGAGTACTGGGAAAGTTAGTTTATAGCTTCCTTGATGGATTGTTTGGTCACAATCAAGTAGCCATTGCCCCAGAAGATCAACAAAAGATGGATTTTGCCACTAAATGGGATATCTTTGCATTTCATGTGATGCCATTTGCGCTCACAAATGCACGTGCTACTTTTCAAAGGTTGATGCATCATGTGTATAAGGACTTCTTGAGGAGAAAATTAGAGGTCTATGCGGATTATCTATGTGTCATTCCCATGTTAGGCAAACAATTATCCTAGAGCTCAAACTGATCTTTGACAAATGTATAGAATATCAAGTCTGCTTGAACCTAGAAAAATGTGTTTTCATGGTTAGGCAAGGCAAGATCTTAGGACAAATAGTTTCAAATAATGGGATCTCAACATAAATAGAAAAGATAAGACCTATAGATGAGTTACCTCCACCAAAGAAATTCAAGGAAGTACAAGCTTTCATGGGTCAACCTTCTAGCTAACTTTAAGTGGATGGAAGATGATTGTACTCAGCCCCAATATTGTTGAAAAAAATCCATTACAAGCCTAAGTATTGGCTTGAGTTCTAGGAAAAGTAGAAAGAGAAGACAATGTATGGAAAGCTAAGAGTTCACTTGTGTACTCACCCTTGTAATTGTTTGATAATTTACTTGATGTAAAAGTTAAAGGAATCAAAAGTGGTTGAGTCCGCTTGATAAAAATAGGGAGAGAAGCCACGAATTCTTGATTTTGAGGTTGGAGAATTAATCAATCTCTAAAAATTAGGAAACTACTTTTAGGTGAGCAAGATTCAAATTCAAATCTTGGCTCCAAAACTCTCTATATATACATGGCAATTTAGCCGCACTTTTAAAGGTGTCCATAAGCTTAGCTATATGCTATATCAAGTGTGGATACAAGGCACACACATGTAAGTTTATTGTATTCTACAATCATTATACATTCATATCTATGATCATACAAGTTCATATCTTCATGGTTGTGTGAGTCTACTCTTTAATGTTATGCTTCTCAATTTTTTTTTCAGTCATCTTGCAGAGATCACTACTCTTAGTGTCGTGCATCCTTTTCAATGCCTTAACTTGCTAAAGGTTTCTTTTAAAGTCTACTATACGCTCACAAAATTTCATTGCTATTGAAGTTCTCAGTCTTGAGTTATGTTCAGTTAACGTCAACCCTATCTGTCCATATTCACTACTCTGCAGATTTTGTATTTTGTTCAGTCAACTTGTCAGAGCTGGTTTTCCGCGTGTACTTCATCAAATTGCATGATTCAAACCTTTTTAGATTTAAAATACTATATATTATCAGTATACAAAGTTTCATAATGATTGAGTATTGGAATCTTGAGTTATAATCAGTTTTTTGCTCACTGGTCTAAGTACTATTGCAGCCCGTGAAAATCGAGATGATGTCGTAACTTGTTAAACTTCATTCTCATTGTGTGATTCACTATTTCTAATGGGATTACTCTTGAAAGTTAGCTCTCTAATTTAACTAGAGTTGCTTTAAAGGAGTTAATCTAATTGCTGCTCTGCTCAGAGAATTATTCAAAGCACCAGATAGGTGTATGAATCAAAATAGCAAGTTTTCACCTCTGAATTAATTCCAACTCATCTGTTTTGATCTATCTTTTTGAGATTGATCTTCCAAGGTACATAGGGTGTCTAACATATCCATTGGCAAGCTAAAAGGGCCCACCAGATACTCTTGGAGTTCTTTTGGCTCATGTAGATCAAGGATTTTGCAGCACCACTTCATCGTCAAGCACATATCTATCCATCTCTTGAGAGTGGTATCAAAGCAAAGATGGCAGATGGATTTCCTTCATCAATTGACAAATTGGATAGAGGTAATTACTCAGCTTGGTCATTAAGGATGGAAGCGTATCTCCAAGGTAGAAGTTTATATGGTTATGTGGCTGGAGATGAAGTTATGCCAAGTTTTAGGAACAAAACTCAACCAACACAAGAAGAGCAAGAAAGATTTAGCACATGGTGCTCCAAGCATGCACTTGCAAGGTCTTACCTCCTTACCTCTATCTCAGATTTTTTGTTTCTCACATTAGAAGTTGTAAGACATCTCAGGAAGTGTGGGATGCACTTGAAGTTTTTTTCTCTTCAAGTACCAAAGCTAGGAAGCATCAACTATGGCTGGATTTCACAACCCTCAAGAAGGCTCCCAAAAAAAATGTGACTGATTTTGTCACAAAGGTCAAGGACATAGCTGATCAGTTGGCAAGCATTCGAGAGGCAATAGATGAAGAGAAAATTGGAAGGAAAGTCATCAATGGCTTGAAGGCAGATGACAAGTGGGAAGCATTCACCATAGCTATGGATTTGTACATGGACATGCATGTACCTGATTTCAATACTCTCATTGGACAATTACTCACTCAGGAGGCAAAACTTATCAAGAATGGAGAAAGCTCTAAAGGTAATCAATCTTCAGCTTTATATACTGATAAAAGCAAGTCCAAGAAAAACAAAGAAAAGTCAAAGAAAGTGGATGATGCAGCAGGAACATATCAAGCTAACTATGTAGGTAGAGGAAGACATGGCAGAGGTAGAGGAAGAGGAGGTAGACAAGGCAGGGGAGATCCCAAGACTTCATAAGTTGAGGGTTCTTCTGAAATTGAATCTTTATATGGTATGTCTGGTTAAAAATCTAGAATCATAAACATACCTTTCAAGTTTTCTTCTTTCCCTTATTGATATTCTTGGAGTATGCTTGAAGCATTCTCCACGCACTTGTGCATTATGCTTATTGTCTGATGGAAGAAAATATATATCAATATAATAGGGTATATTTACATTTTGCTTGTCTTCTTCATACCATGACATGCGTTCGTGAAATACAAAATCTTTCCTTGTAGTGAATTTTGGTTGGGTCATCAAATCGGTAGCCCATTTGTGTTGAGTCATATCCAATCAATGCAGCCTTGGTTGCTCTCTCATCCCATTTCCCTCTAATTGCATATGTAGATACGCTAAACAACCAAAGACTTTGCAATGACCTAGACTTGGATTTTTTCCATTCCAAGATTCATAGGGAGTCCCCCTTGGAGTGATTTGGATCGTAGTCTATTGACAAGATATACTATAGTATATGTTGCTTTCGCACATAGCTAGTGTGGTAGCTTCTTTTCTTCAAGCATAGTCCTATCTATCCCAATTAGGGATTTGTTCCATGTTTTAGAAACACCATCATGTTGAGGAATTACCTAGTAGTGACCTCTCTCTTGATACCTTTATCCTGGAAACAATCATGGAGTCTATATAGAGGATCCATATCAAGGTTTCAAGAAGATAGAAAAGGAATACAAATAGGTAGATTGTTAACGTTTGAACTCCAATACACCAAGAATACTATCTTATTCAATTATGACACCCAAAACTTCTCAGAGTTAGAGGTTTAGCATAAGAGGTTACCTCACATTAGAGAAATAGCCCTCAAAAAAATTATTAGATATCAAAGTGTGCTTGAACCACCCAATATCTCAAAGCAACACACAATATGCGAGTGTAGTGCATATCAATTTGAAAAATCGCATAGGCAACCATTCACCAAGAAAGGATACATACATGCAGACCTTCTAGAACTTGTCTACACAAATGTTTGGGGACCAAGCAAAGAACCATCAATCTCAGGATCAAGGTATTATGAGTCATTTATAGATAATTATATCAAATGGACTATTTTGTACGTTGTGAAGCATAAGGATGGTGTTTTCATGTTTTAAAAAGTAATTGGCTCATGGAGAATCAAATAGGTAAAACCCTAAAAATACTTAGGGTTTGATGGAGGGGGAGGATACACCTCCCATGAATCTGATTCCTACGTGAAAGATAGAAGAATCAAGAGAGAAATTACTATCAAGTACACACTTGAACATAATGGGGTGATAGAGAGGAGGAATGGGACCATTGTTGAGGTAGCAAGGTCCATGCTGAATGAGAAGAAGCTATCAAATTATTTATGGGCAGAGCTAGTGTCCACTACCACACATTTCATAAATAGATTACTCTCAAAATCCTTGGACGGTATGACCCCTTATGAAGCTTGGATTGGAAGCACACCAAGCTTGGATCATTGCAAGATATTTGGGTGCATCGCTTATGCACATATACCATCTCAAGTCCAAGATAAACGAGATCCTATGGTAGATAGGTATATCTTTATAGGCTATGATCTTAATAAAAAAGGTTATATAATATATGCTCCTAATAAGAGTGTCATTCTTAGTAAAGAAGATCCTTCACTTTTCGTCAAGAGGACTCATCGAGAAGTCATATATCTTTGTGTATATGTCGATGATATAATACACATAGGTAATGATGTTGAAGGTATTAGGAGGATTAGTCAACAGATGAAGGAATAATTCAAGATCATTGACCTAGGGCAACTTACATACTTCCTTGGATTGAAAGTTGTGTATATAGATAAGGGTATGTATCTCACTCAAAAGAAATATATTAAGAACATTCTAGACAAGTTCAATTATGCAACACTCACTAGGGTAGACATCTGCTATAGTGTAAGTGTTCGGAGTCAATTCATGCATACCCCTAGGAGGCTACACTTGGAAAGAGTTGAACGAATACTCAAGTATCTAAAGGGAACCATTAATGAAGGATTATTCTATACATATACTTTTGATATAGCCATAAAGCTATTCTCTCATGTAGGTTGGGCAGGATCAAAAGATGAGAGACGAAGTACTTCAAGTTATCTCACTTTTGCATGTACAAACCCATTTCATGGTTATCCAAGAAGGAACCCATTGTTGCTCTTTCACTTTAGCGAGTGCAACCTAGGAAGAAATGTGGATTAAGGCATTATACTCAGATTTGGGTGTAAAGTCTTCCACTCATAGTTTTGCAGACAACATAAGCTCTCTTCATCTTGCAGCAAATCCCATTTATCATGCTAGGACCAAACACAAAGAGTTCCATTATCATTATTTAAGGGAGAAAATCAAAAGCAAGGAAATTGAACTTTCATATGCATCAACTCAACAATGACATGTAGACATGATGACTAAAGCATTGGATGGAGTGAATTTAAATAGATGCAAAGGTATGATTGAAATTTGCGAATTATCAATGGATTGAAGACCCAAGCATCTAGGGATTGAGGGGGAGTTATTGGTTCATGAAGCAATCCTAAGTGCTCGATTCATGTATTAGGACTTCACATAGCATTTGAGGCATAAGCTTATACATGTATGTATAGTTTGAATGAATTTACAAGGTTAATTTTAGGTTTATCTTTGTCAAACATAAAGGAGATAATAGGAGAGACTCTAATGGACACATTGTTATAGTTAGTGTCCATGTGAAAGGCCAACTGCCTATGGAACAGTTTTTTATATGTTCTTTAAGAATTAATATAGTGGTTTGGTCAGCCATAGACCGTAATTTTTTATTGCATTTGTAACACCTATGAAATCTATCTTTGTGCTCCCTCTTAATTGTGTTTTTTCTATGTATGTTGTACCCTTTGTGCAGACTACGGTATGTGGTGCCTAGAGCTTGGTTTTCTACTTCTCAGGGTATCATCATGGAGCTCTTGAGAAGGAGAATTGAGTGTGGTGCATTGCCTTCAAAATACTTCACTAGGATCAATGAATTTGATGTAAAATCTTTGTTCCATTTGTGCGAGTGAATCGAGCACCTGCCCACGCACCCAAGACTTTTTCGAAGGCTTATGACTAAGGCGGGAACCACAGCATCGACATTGGCATACCTTGTCATCCGATCCATAGAAGTCACCCATAGCACTATTGACTATGTGCGATGAAGGACATCAATGATCAAGGAAGACGGAGGTTCATGGCACTTCTCGGGTAGACACCAATCCTAGTTTGTTCCCCTAGAGCCCGCTTAACTAGCAAGCACTCTTGCCACTAAGCTATACTCTGGTGGTGTCTGAAGAAGGGGAAACAATAAGGTTGACATTACCTTGAACATGTTCTGGACCTTCAAAGCTTCATTCTTTGCTTTTAAAGCCTCTTTTGAAGCATTTTTGGGGTTATTCTTGGATCCATTTTGGAGTACTTTTGTGCATAGTTCTCATTACACAGGTTCAAGAACATTGACAATACTTCTTTTTCTACTTCTTTGACAACAAATATTCACCAAGGGGCTGTGTTGCTCAATCAAAATAGTAAATCTATAGTTTTCTTGAAAGTTTTTTAGTTGTGGTGGGAGTAGCCACCACAAGTTTATGCAGATTTTTGAGCTGAAAGAATAGAATTGACAAACACTTGCAGGTGTTGTTGGCTAGTGTTTGGGATGTGTAATCAACCTTTAAGTACCATATTATTGCATATATAATGAGCACATACACACTATGAACACTTATGTGGATACGACTTATATATGTCAATGTGTTCATTGACATATCAGTTATGTTTTTTTGCATAAAGCCTTTGACATTGATAAAGAGGGTTGTCATGAGGTTTTCTAAATTGAGAGACACCCAAATGTTAGTGTCTTTTTGGAGATGAAGGTGGAAGACTTACCCAGCCTCACCATAGGAGATGTATGCTAGTTGTCCATAGGTGCTCGATAAGCCAAGTTGGCTTCTTTTAGTTAACTAGTTATATGCAATGGAGTCACTGATTGCTATGCCGATTTATATGTAAGCACACAATTTTGTGAGAATTTTACACTAACCATATGCTCATTTTGCAAAGGAGAATCTAGCAAAGATTTTTCTAGACTTTTTGTTTTGTGGACTATATAGTGGTCAATTTAATCCTTGAAACACTTATTGGTGTAAGCACATATATTCTCACAAAATCCTTTTTCTTGGTCATTACTATTCATTAATCCATTTCTTTGGGGAGACTCTATTACTTTTTCTCAGAATTGGATACTTGGTCATCCTTTTTTGAGCCTTAGTGGTGTTTGGACTCCTTTAGCTCCAATATCATTCCTATCAGTTCTCGATCATCATGGCATCAAAGATCTCAGGCACATCTGGTGGATCAAGGTCTAGTGCTAGTGTTCCCAGAAGGGGCTATAACTTGCAGGGCAAACACCATTTTGAGATCCAAAAATTTGATGGCACAAACTCTACTCTATGGAAGAATTAGATTAAAGATGTTTTCATTCATTTGGAAGGTTCAGGTGAGCCCTCTCTTAGGTGCACATTTGAAGAACTAAAAGGCAAAATGTGAAGGTATGTGAAGCGACATCGTATGCAGAAGTAAAAGTATGGCCTCCCAATTAAAAATTTTGTTTTAGTGTAAAGTCACTAGAGGACAAAACAGGGATTCATTGGCTGCCCACTTTTGGAGACAATCTTGGGACATCAAAGTGAGCACGAGATACTCTAGCAGTTAGGAGCGTACGTGAACCGACACTCAAATCAAGGCAAGGCATTATTCTTGGAGGACTAAGCAAGGTGAGTCTAGCCTATGCTAGAGCAAGAAAGAGAGGAGAAACATCATTCATTCAGAGAGGGTGTGCATGACACAGAGAAGTGAAGTGCAAGGTATGCAAGGAGAGTGACTTATAAGTGTGAAGAGAAGTGCTAAGCCATGCAACCAAAGGTCACAAGCTTTCGTTGAAGCTGTGCAAGGTGTGCACAAGTACAAGCTTTGAGAAGGTGGAGGTCTAACGCAAGGTCGGTTGCAGGAAGAACCTTGGGTATTTTGTAATTTTGTTGATTGTGAACACTTTGGGATTTTGCAGAGAGAGCATTTGGGTTGTACTGTACATCACAATTGTACTTTTCTCCTTATAATCAGTCTACAGAAGCTTCTAGTGTCTGTATCTTTCTTCTTATCTTTCCCCCTTCTCCTACAGACCATCAAAACCCTTTTTGCACAAGAATCCCCCAACAAAATTTGGCATGCCCGATGAGACCTAAGGAGGCTTGAGCATAGGAGGAACAATATTACAGTGTGGGAAAAGCATTATGCAAGTGTCAACAGTGCTACAATACTACTGCATTGGGTTAAGAGGTAAATCTTCTTATTAATTATCTCATCCTAAGAGGATTATGAACAGCTCATGACCACAACGTGGTCTCAAACATTGAGGATCATTGCAAAGAAACAAGAAGGAAGGCTGCTATAAGATCCCCCAGTCCATTGTCGTCAACATCGTTAGTAAAGAGCATGGCACATCAGGTAGATTTGGAGACTACTTTCTAGATTAAATATAAAATTTCCTTCTTTCAAAGGCTTAGCTTAGGAAGATCTGGACAAGCACATTAGGAGATTCTTAGCATTATGTGAAAGAAGAGTTTTCATGGGAAGAGAGGATGCCTTTTTGATACCCTTTCCTGCCACATTAGAAGTGTTAGCAGATAAATGGTTCAGTCAGTTTGCTGAAAACCATTTCACCACTTGGGATTTAATGAAAGAGGCATTCAAAACTCAATTCCAGCATGGGAAGACTACGGAGATAATCATAGAGGAGTTAGTAAACCTGAGACTAGGTCCTGGTGAAACGTTTCCAAAGTTTGTAACTAGGGCCAAGGCACTAATGTCTAAGTTGCCAGATTCTCCACATGATTTCTTTATTAAGAAATGGTTAGCTAAACCACTTCCAGTGACTACACAATGTAAAAATAAGGAACTAGTGTTTCCAATAGCCTCCATAGAAGAGTTCATCAATACAACTACACGAATGGAACAAATAAGACAACAATATGGAGCAAGTTCTTCTCAACTACCCTATTCTGTAGAAATTGAGGATCTAGTGATTCAATTAAGGAAAGAACTAGAGAACTTAAAAAGAAGAAAACCTCAAAAGGAAGAAGAAAATGCAGTAACCTTGTTTAGGCGAGAAATCGAGGCCCTCAAACTACAAAAGGAAGAGGAATCCCAAGCAGAAGAAATAGCTCAACTTCGACAGGAATTATAGGAACTCAAGGGGGGTGGCATCAAAAGTGGACTATGATGCACCATGTGCAGCAAGCAGGGTCATGTGGTAAGTGAGTGTCCCCTTTTAAGTGTAACTTGCCAACTATGCAAGAAAGCTCGCCATGAGGCCCAAGAATGTCAGTCATGAGTTATGCCTGCAACAACATATTGGACACAAGGATGAGCCCAACCACCAGCTAATGTGATGGCGGTTGCACCTAATCAAGGTAATAATTACAACCCTAGACACAGGGATAACTTTTGAAATGCGCCAAGGAGGCCAATTATCTGTTTCAGATGTGGAGAATATGGGCATTACCAAAGTAGGTGTACTCTACTAGAAAATGCCCCCCCTTGTAGGAATTGCCCAAAGGCTAGGGACCGTTATACCCTTTGCTGTCCTAAGAACCAGGCATCTTCATCTGGGTCACACATTCAAATGATTTCTATGAGCAAAGAAGAAGTTTTGGAACAAGTAAATGTGCCATCACCATCTCCCAGAGTGGTGCAGTTAGAAGAAATTGAATCTTTTACAGTGCAAACAAGAAGCAAGGGGAAGGCTCAATGGGACATAGGTCAAGAATCAAGGATTAATGGGATGAAAAAAGACAAAGAGACATCTGATGAAGAAGCCAACACATGTGCATATACAAGGCAGAAAGAAAATCTCATAGGTACCACTGATGTGATTGGACATGCATTCAGCAAGGTTCATGAGGCATTTGATAATTCAATTGGAGCCAATGCTTTTAAGGAATCAAAAGCTTCAAGATTACTCAAGTCCATGAAAAACGAGGTCAATATTTTTTATTTAATAAAGATGGATGGGAAATTCAGGTCAGAACTCTTGTAGATAATTGATGAGTCTTCCACAACAAGTTTAGTGGCAAAGACTATTGTTCTGCATAAAGATAAAATCGTAGGGGAAGCACCCCTCACAGATTATAAGAGCCCTCGACTAGCTGTCTCTATCAAAGGTCATGAGTTTCAAGGAGTTTTCTTTTTTAAATAAAGGAAGTTCGGCCTTAGCCTACTCTCCTAGACTTGAATTAATTAAAAGAAAGGTCCAAGAGAAGGGGACTAGTGCCCACGGGATCCCCCGAATCCCGCAAAGTGGGGATAGCTTTTACAAAGTCTAGATGGCATTACACAGAGGTGAATCACCCGCATGCGGGACCCACATGGGTTTAAGCTTGTTGTTGATGGAAAGGAGCACTTGATGATGCCTAAAGGGGGTTTCTTACAATTAGCAATCCCTTTTCCAAGGAGGAGCAGTGATTTCTCAATCGACCACTCTTTGGGGGAGTCACCAAAGTGGTGAACACATCATTCCCGCCAGATCTTCCATAGGACCTTCCCTCTGATGGCGTTCCAAAGAGATGTGAAGTAACCAATCGCCTCTCCCAATAGAGCTTGCTTCCAATTGATATGTCTTTGAAGTCTAATTTTCTTTCTGAGCCTTCATGGAAGACCTTGCAATGCTTACATGAAGTTATAAAGGAGGTTGATAAACCTCGCATTCCCATCGTGTGGCGCCCACTTGGTTTTAAGCTTATTGTTGACATACTCTAGCTCTTTGTGATGCTTGAAGAGGGGGGGGGGGTTTGTTATAGTTAGCAATTCTTTTGCCAAGAATGAATAGGGACTTCTCGAGCGACCACTCCTTGGGGGTATTGCCAAAGTTGTGAGCGCATCTTTCCCACCAAATCTTCCAAAGCATCTCTCCCCGGATCGCATTCCACAACACCGTAGGGCAACCGATTGCTTCACCAATAAGGGCTTGCTTCCAAGTGATATGTTCTTGGAGTCCCAGAGACCGACCAAAGACCCTCCATAACCAAAGGGACTTAGGACAAGCAAAGAACAGGTGGCCAATATCCTCTTTGCTACGACAACATTGCTTGCACCAAGGTAGTGTCGGAGAGATTCTCTCTCGTGTGTGGATATTCGATTCCTTTATATTTACATATGAATTGTGAGAACGTTATGGATAGCAATATTGAAGACATGATGCAGCAACATATCAAAAAAAGAAAAAGGAGAGGCATGGTGAGTCGTACATGAAAAAAGATGACAAAATGCATGCGGAGAAAAAGCCATGATGAGGATTCTTTGGCACTGATCTGATCATGGAGAGCAATATAGGGGACGCGTGATGGTATGTGTGGTTCATAAAAAAGCAGATGGCCATAAAATATAGGGCATCAAAAAAGATCGAAATAATCAAAGGGGATCTGCTTGGTGACATACGCTGAAGGAGAGTGTTGTTCTCACCTGCGGCTGTGATCAAAAGAGTATCATGGAATGCTGTGAGATCTAGAAGATATTCTCGACATTGAAGGCACCGCGTGGATAATTTAAGATCTCTAATTTAATATCGAAGGATAAAAAAAGACGGACAATACAAAACGGAAGTGCAAAAGTTACGTTCGTGGAAATTTGGACAGATTAGATATATAAAAAGGCACCAAGGTAAGGAGAAAAAAAAGGGGATTATTGCCCATCATTCAGTACATATATTTAGGCACAGAAGGGAAGGAGCTGGGGGGCCAAACAGAGACTCTTGAAGGGACATCTTTTCAATAACAACACCTCGTATCGTGTTGGATGGCCTCACATGGACTCCTCCCTGTTTAAAATTCCTATTGTGAAGGAAAAAATTTCTGATATTCTGATTCTTCATTTCAATAAGGATAAGTCTCCTTTTGTGGCTTGGGAAGACACTGTTAGAGAAATTCAAAATTCTCTTAAGCACTTCAAAAATAAAGCTAAAAATATTAGGTATGAGAGAAGAATGATGACCTTAAATTAATCTTATTGAGACCTCTAAGCTTGATTTGAATACCAAAAGGCTTAAAATCCTTGAGTTGCAGGAAAAGGTTAAGAAAGTTGATTACCTCCTTGCTAGAGGTGCCCTTGCCACGTCTCGGGAATTCTGGGCAGGAAAAGTTGACAAGCCTAATAAACACATGTTTGATATCATGAGGAAAAAGAAAGCTAGGGACTTCATCCCCCTGCTCAAAGACATTAATGGTATCTTGGCTTCTAACATGAAAGATAACCTAGAGATTGCTCATAAGTTCTTTGCTAATGTATTCTCTATGCCTCCCAAGAGGGGGGAAGTTGTTTGGAGTGCAAGAGCTGCCATTGCCCTTTGTAGGAAAAAAATGGTTCCTCAGGGAATGGACTCCCTCCTAGACATGCCCCTCTCTGAGGGTGAGGTTAGAGAATCCATTAACAAATTGAAACCTGGTAAATCTCCTGGTCATGATGGTTTGCCCTATGAATTTTTTCAGGAATTCAAGGATTTGTTGGTGCCCATAATTCTCAAGATCTGGCAAGAAGCTTCTAGAAGGGGATCCCTTTCTCCTTTTATCAACACGGGGGTGATTAAGCTTTTACACAAGAGGGGTCCCAAAGATGACTTAAACAATTGGAGGCCCATCTCCTGTCTGACTTCTCTTTACAAAATTTTTGCTTCCATTTTGGCCAGAAGGCTGAGTCCTTTAATGGATAGTATTATCCTGCCTGAGCAAAAAGGTTTCATCAAGGGAAGATTTATCTTGGACAACATCATCACCATTTGGGAAAGTCTTGAGTATTATAAAGAGCTTAATATTGACACCTACTTCTTCAAAATTGACTTTGATAAGGCCTATGACAGGATTGAATGGGATTTCATTCTCCAGTCCCTTCATGACATTGGTTTTGGCAAAAAGTTTATTAGATATGTCAGTATTCTGTTTGGGAATGCTTTTTCTAAAGTTGCTATTAATGGCCATCTTTCTAACCCTTTTAAATTGTGCAGGTCTATTAGACAAGGTTGTCCCCTGGCCCCCCTTCTTTTTGCTATTGCTAGTGATGCTTTGGGCTGGCTTGTTAAGTCTAGTTTCAGTCAAGGGACCATCTCTGGTTTGGACATTCCCCAAGCCAGCTCTCCCCTTGGTCTGCAGATGTTCGCAGATGACACTAATATGTTGATGATTGCTGAAGAAAAATCTGCTTGCCAATTTCTTAAATGTCTTGACATTTTCTGTTTTGCTAGTGGTTCTGTTGTCAACCATCAGAAAACTGGTTTTTTTGCCTCTGATAATAAGACTCCTGACTGTGTTGTTGCTGCAGGTTGTGATATCATCAAAAAAGGGAGTATCTTCAGACTTTTGGGCATTCCCATGGGCTTTGGCATATCTTATGATCAAGGTTATCGCTAATCAGAAAGAAATTTTGAAGATAAAGATTGAAGAGCACCTGTGGAGGAAGGAGATCTCTCTCCAAGATGTGGCTGAGGATATTCTTAAGTCTTATAAAAAGAAAGGCAGAAGTATCAAAGAGATAACAGGGAAACTCAACAAGAAATGGGATCTTCAGTGGTCCTCCTTGCAGTGGAAGTACAGGTTCCAGTGTGCTTGGGCCTTCCCCTTCTCAAATAAGCAAGCCTGCCTGAATTGGCTTATTCTTCACAAAGGCATTTGGACAGGAAGTATTGCTAGGAAGTATAAAATTGATGCTGGTAATTGCAAGCTCTGTGGCAAGGAGGAGAACTTGGACCATTTGTTTGTCAATTGTAAATGGTCCTCCAGATTTTGGGTTGGAATTAGGTGCTGCTGTCAAAGCCAAGGTCTAAAGGCTCCTAATTGCAAAGATATCCTGCTGGGAGAAGCTGGTGGAATGGACATTCTTCTTTGGCAGTTTCTCAGAATACACTCTTTGTGGTTTATATGGAAGACCAGGAACAGTGCCATTTTCAATAAGAGTAGAAAGGATTACTTCTTTTCCTTTTTGTTGGGATTGAAGAAAATTCTCAAGTTCTGCTTTACCTCCAGTAGTGATACTTGCCTGGAAGAAAAAAATTCCTTTGTTATTATTAGGAATAATCCCTTTAATGTGTGGAAGAATAAACTCCTCAAGATGTACTCTAAACCTAGGCTACAGATGATCACTATCCTTGATGATTATTGTAACCTTGTAAAAATATGAGTCCTACCTTATTTTAGGACTCTTTCTCCCCTGGTTCTGATCAGACTTCATGCTAGTCTGATAGTCTTCTTGTATCTTTTTTCTTACCAGCATCAATTTTATATTTCCTGTTTTCACAAAAAAAAAAAAAAAAAAAAAAAAAGCCTTATGAATTGCCAATGATGCGCGATGTTCTTATATATCTGGCTAAGCTCTGATCCAGCCCGAAGATTGATGGATGCTTGATCTGCCAAACGAGAGTGATGATTCTTCTGATTCTCTGCCATAAATGATTTGTAAGGACGACGTTTATCATTGTGTCTCCATTATTTTATTGCGCATCGCTTTTCTTTTATATATTTTTTACTATGCACTTTTAGAGAGCATCAAGTACAACAGTACCTGACACTGTAACAGCAATCATAGACCAAGATAGGTGATAGCGTTAAAGATAATTCTTTCTGCAGTAGAGTTAGAGCGTTGATCTCTTAACATTTGTCTTCTGAAACTTAGCGCAACTTGATCTATCATTTCTGGCTTTCTATGCTATTATGATCAAATGCTTAACTAATTAAAGAGCAGAGAGCGGAACGATCGAAGGAAGTTCAAGACTTATCAAATGCAACGTAATCTTTCTGTTGAGTAATATGCTAATGGTCTTGAT
The DNA here is from genome assembly GCA_020310875.1 of Ceratopteris richardii. Classification (NCBI taxonomy): domain Eukaryota; kingdom Viridiplantae; phylum Streptophyta; class Polypodiopsida; order Polypodiales; family Pteridaceae; genus Ceratopteris; species Ceratopteris richardii. The sequence goes on along the minus strand of CM035410.1, from coordinate 123,795,017 downwards.
ACTTTATTTCAACAGTTTGAAGCTGTTTGAAGCTGATTGTAATGGAATAGAAAGAATGATTACTGCGCAGGTTAGTTTTACTCTTTGTTAACCATGGATCTTCTGATTATCTTGTCTGAATCACTCTGGTTTTACCTCTCCTTATTGTTTAAATCATGTTCCAGCTTTCATGCTTCCTTTTTCACGTTGTTCTTGCTGTTCGTGTCTTCAGACATTTTCCATATACATTCATATAACTATTCAATTGACATATTGGTTCCTTCCGCTAATTGACTTGTTCTCTGCTAACTGGTTCTGTGTTTAATATTAAAACAAGTGATATGTGAATTCTGCATTTATTGGTATTTTTGTTATAAATGAATGAATCTTCACAAGTCAATACCCTGTTTTAAGGTAAAACTCAGCATAATTTTAAGCAAAACCCTTATCCTATCATCAAGACCTTTAGGAAACAAATTTCCTTATAATCAACATTCTTGTTTCTTTAGTCAAATTCTCTCTGAGATCTCATTTAGTCACTTTATCTCTACATGCTTCATTTGTTTTTATAGGACCATCGAGTTTCAATGTATTCCATTAACTTAGCTAATGCCTTGGGCTTATGATATGTCTTGAAATAAATTGTTTGCAATTGATTTACTTCTCGATCATCGTGAAAAGAAAAGGAGACTATGAATTGCCTAAAACATACGCATGGGAGCTAATGTGGATATAGTTTTGATTTAAATATTATATCATTCTATAGTGCCAAATTAAAACCATATCATAAATTAAGCTTGAGCGTAATCTAACTATTATGGTTGATTTGAGATGTTGTTCTAAATTGTGAAAGATCGCTAACGACATGTGTATCGTTGGTTTTCCTTGACCACCAAATTGTCAAGATTAAAGGATGCTTTTGGCTTACTTAAAAGCAACACATATTAGGGAAAATACTTTAATATCTTTGCGAAAGCTCACATAATACTATGTGCGAATAAGATCTAAGATGATTCCACATATTGAACTCTTCAAGATTCATCCATTTTCTTGAATCATTCTAAAAGAACGAGTGCAACATCTTGAGCAATTAATCAAAAGATGTATTTTACATATCAACAAAATCTTGCTTGAAATGATTGTTGTGATACAACAAGTTTCATAGAGATGACTTGGATATGTATGAATTAGATAATGAATGATGATATTCTTTTGAATGATGAATCATTTGGTTTCAAAGCTCTTAAAAATATGATAAATTATTTTGCAATTGAAGTACTCATAATCTTTTGTCTCTTATATACCTGAGCTTGCTCCAAGCACCTGGCATGCGTTGTAATTCCAGTGGTTGGATTAATCCACCAACCGTCGCTTTCGTGCCTACAGCGGAACACCACACATCTTGTTAGCTTTTGCATTGGTCCATATTCCACGGTGTAAAATTTGCCATAGGAGGACCGATTTTTTGTTTTGAATGAGAGGGTGATAGACATAAATTTCATATCCCAACGAAGTCGCATCCAGTTGAGACACCATTTCTTATTGAGACTGATGTGAATGTCATTGCGAGCTTCGACATATACCATTATACTATTTAAGGCCCATTAGGTCTAGAGTGTCCTGTCCCATAAGTAGTCAGATCTTAGAGCGGTCCCAAGCATGGCGTCTACTCAATAAAAGATTCCATTCCTCATACATGACCGCAACACTAGGATCAAGGTCCTCAAAGTCCACCCATCTATTTGTGTCCTATTTCCAGAGGTGCTTCCATTGTTTGAATCCATTATTCCAGAGTCTCTTGGCACTTAAGACATTCCAAGGCTCCACATTTCTAATGCCTTGGATCGGGAACCAAATAGAGTTATTTTGTCTTATACATGACGCCCACTTCCAATCTTCATTGATTTTGATGTGAGGTTTGAATATGTTCCAACTCAACCACAAGGATCTTACCAGGATCGATCCTTTGGGTGAGACCGGAATCGGAGAGAATAATAGGGTGAGGATGTAGTTATTGTGGATGGTGGATCTGGCATTATCTTGATGACTAGACATACCATGAAAAAGATTAGACTACAACCGTCAAGACCTGCCAACTTCACTCTAAAATTGGTAAACCAAAGCATAATAAGTCCGATGGGAGTGGTTCCTGGAGTCCTAGTCGAGATACAAGGTACCATCTTTAACTTGGAGTTTGTTGTTCTAAGGCTACCCCAAGTAGAAAGAAGTTTCCTCTTGTTAATTGGGAGACCTTGGTTAAGGCATGCCAATGTACTACATGACTTGGGTAAGGACACTATGTGGGTAAAGCAAGAGGGGAAAGAGTTGCAGCAGATATTTTTAGAAGAAGGACCAGACAATCAAAGACATACCAGCACAATGTAGACAATTGGTATTTGTATGGAAGATGTATTGTTGGATAACCCAGAGGCACACCTGTATGAAGAAGCAAATTTATATCAAGACAAAAACATGTTGGCTTGGCTCCATGCAGAAGGCCCATCTTCTTGGTATGGAATTTTTCCAAACTCAAGTAGAGAGGAAGTCTATGAAGAAAAAGAGGACATCATTCAGGTTACTGATTCGAGTGAGACCATCTCAGTCAAAGGCCATAGAAGAGAGAAGAAAAGAAAAGCCCTTAAATGCAGCAATGATGAAGCTACTTCAAATCATATATGAATTGCCACTTTGTAATAATGGTATGGATATCATCTGTTATGTCAATTTTTTTTATAGTAAGTGCAGGGCTCTACAAGGATGTGGAAGGAGTACCTGCAAGTCTTTGGAAACAAAGGGTTCCATTGAATGAACAAGTTGGAATAGAAAAAATGACATTTTGCAGATTACATCACACAGTAGTTGAAACAAAGATACAAAAGATGCAATATGGAGGAAATAGTATTCTAAGTATTCTAATGAAGGATTTAGAGTGGCCCTATCAGATGGCCAATATGTCCAAAAAGAAGATGAAACAAATGAAATGCAGTATAATTGGAGATTATGGAGGGCAAAGGGATTCTCTTTGTCATCATATCACGTCTCAAGGCCCATCATCAGCACAACTGAAGATTTATGGATCACCTAGAACTTGCAAAATCTATCTAGGTTGTACGTAGCCTTCTCATTCCATTTTTGCTTACGTTTTAGTAGTTTTTTTCATTTTTTTATGCTTTTTCCTTGATTTTTTATGTATCTTAAAAGCCATTTCCTAACCTATGTATGAGAAATTTTTTTAAGAAATTTATGGGAATTTTTAAGGCATTTTTTGAATTTTTTCTAGCATTTTTTTCATCTTTTTCAATGCTATTTTTTGGATAAAATGGAAGAATAAAGGAAGCTCTCTATGGTTTTGAGTGGGAAAGTGGCATAAACATTTTGAGAAAATTTTCAAGAATTTTTTTTTATTTTTTTGCTTTTTATTTTGAATTTTTTGGATTTTATTAGTATTTTTTATATTTTCAAGGTATTTTTCTCATTATTATAAAAAACAAGGCCCCCTTGAAGGCTAATTTATAAACCCCCCCCCCCTCTCTCTCTCTCTCTCTTTCTCTCTCTCTCTCTCTCTCTCTCTCTCTCTCTCTCTCTCTCTCTCTCTGTCTCTCTCTCTCTCTCTCTCTCTCTCTCTATCTCTCTCTCTCTCTCTCTCTCTCTCTCTCTCTCTCTCTCTCTCTCTCTCTCTCTCTCTCTCTCTCTCTCTCTCTCTCTCTCTCTCTCTCTCTCTCTCTCTCTCTCTCTCTCTCTCTCTCTCCCTCCCCTCCCCTCCTGCAGCCCGCCCATGCCCCGCCCCCTCTGAATTTTTCTTTGTTATTTTAATTTTTATCCCCCCTACCCGTAGGCCCCCCGCAGCCCATCCCCCCCTCCCGCAGCCCCCACCCCCCCCCCCTCGCACCCCACCCGTAACCCCTCCCCCCCGGTGGTTTTTTTATTTTTTTGAATTGTTTTTTATTTTTAATTTTCTATATCCCCCTCCCCCCCCCCCCCCCCGCACCCACCTCTCATGCCGTTTTTTTATTTTCTTTATTTTTAGATTTATTTAATTTTCTCTCCCCTTTTGACCCTCCATTTTCTTTTATTTTATTTTATTTTTACTTTATTTTTTTAATTTTAATTTTCCCCCCTGCCTCCCCCGTGCGTTATTTTCCCTTTTTTCTTTTTTTATTTTTTATTTCTATTTTTTTTATTTTTATTATTTTAATATTTAATTATTTATTTTTTATTTTATTTTTTCTTTTTACTTTTTTTATTTAAGCTCAACCTCACGTCCATTAGGAAAAAAACTATATATAGATAATAATATATTTACTTAAACTATATATATATATATATATATATATATATTTTTTCCATGGTCAAATGCCTTTGGCTCTAGATCGCACCTCCGATGGCCGTTGTTTTCAAACTTGGAGTCAACTTCATGTCTTTTGGCACCCCTCGACTCATTTTTTGACTTATTTTTTTCCAAATCCCACCATTTCTCTGACTTTTAGTCAAAAAACACATGCTTTGACCACATTTATCACGTGTTTTTCTTGATGTATATGGTCCATATGGTCTATTCTTACTTTATTTTACCATATGTTTCAAATTTTCCCTTATACACCCTTTGTAGCTTTATTGTTTTCGCATTTAGGACCTCTCTAGAGCCCACAATCCTACTCCCTCACCCTCCCTTTACCCTTCTACCCAGCCCCATCCTTACCCCTCCCTGCCCTATCAATCTCTGCACCCTCAGTCGTCCCTTCCCCCTTCTTCCTACCCTTCATTCGCCATCCTTTGCTTTTATGTGCAAAATTGCTACTATTGGTTCTTCTCTCGTGTTTGTTCTCTACTGCTCTTGGTGGAATTGCTAGCTGCTCAGGTGTCCTTTTGAAGATTTTGAAGCATAGGAATCATGGTGTCATCTCTGCTCAAAGTTTTTGCTATAGCTCTCCGGGACGGAGAGCCCATTAGGTGGTAGGCAACTGTTGAGCCCATTAAAGTAACATTATTCAAAGTCAAAGGATCAAAGGCAAAGTAGTCAAATCCAACATGTTCAAGATCAAAGTCAACATGCGTGAAGTCAAGGTGTTCAAAGTTCGGGTGTCAAGGTGCACAAGTAGTGCACAATTAATTGTCACAAAGGGTTTAATTGCAGAAAGTTGGTTGCAGGTTGCAGAGATATTTTTGTAATTTCTATAAGGTTCAAAGTGTTTTTAAAGTGTTTTGGAAGGTTCAGGTGAACCCTCTCTTAGGTGCACATTTGAAGAATTAAAAGGCAAAATGCGAAGGTATGTGAAGCGGCAGTGTACACAGAAGTGAAAGTATGGCCCCCCAATTAGAATTTTTATTTTAATCTAAAGTCACTACACGACAGAAGAGGGATTCGTTGGCTGCCCAATTTTGGAGACAATCTTGGGACATCAAAGTGAGCACCAAGATACTCTAGTAGTTAGGAGTGTACGTGAATCGACACTCAAATCAAGGCAAGGCATTACTCTTGGAGGACTAAGCAAGGTGAGCCTAGCCTATGCTAGAGAAAGAGAGAGAGGAGAGACATCATTCATTCAGAGAGAGTGCCCATGAGCCTAGCCTATGCTAGAGAAAGAGAGAGAGGAGAGACATCATTCATTCAGTGAAGTGCAAGGTGTGCAAGGAGAGTGACTTAGAAGTGTGCAGAGAAGTGCTAAGCCATGCAACCAAAGGTCACAAGGTTCCGTTGAATCTGTGCACGCATCGACAAAAGGTGTCCATCCCTCCCCATAGTGGAAGCTTAAGTGCAAGGTGTGCACAAGTACAAACTTGGAGAAGGTGGAGGGCTGGCGTAAGGTCGGCCGTAACAAGAACCTTGGGTATTCTGTAATTTTGTTGCTTGTGCACACTTTCTCCTTATAATCAATCTACAAAAGCTTCTAGTGTCTGTATCTTTCTTCTTATCTTTCCCCCTTCTCCTACAAACCCTCAAACCCCTTTCTTCACAAGAATTCCCCAACATTGACTCTTCAATTCATCCTTTAGATCTCATTCATATAGACGTGTGTCGTCCCATGCCCACTGTGAAGAGATGGATAGGTATGTGCTTGAAGATGAAGAGGTGTTGCAAAATCCTTGATCTACACCAGCCAAATGAACTCCAAGAGTATATGGTGGGCCCTTTTAGCTTGCCAATGGATGTATTAGACACCCTATTTACCTTATAAGATCACTTTCAAAAAGATAGATCAAAACAGATAAGTTGGAGTTAGCTCAGAGGTGAAAAACTTGCTAATTTGGTTCATACACCTGTCCAGTGTTTTGCATAATTCTCTAAGCACAGTAGCAATTAACTTAATTCCTCTTGGGGAAGTCTAGATAGCTTAAAGAGCTAACTTTCAAGAGTAATCTCATCAAAAATAATAAACCACACACTGAGAATCAGTTTTAACAAGTGATGACATCATCCCGATTTTCACGGGCTGCTACAGTTTGAGACCAGTGAGTAGACAAATGAACATAACTCAAAATGTAGGATTCCAAGGATTATGAAACTTTGTATGGTTATACTAGACAGTCAACTAAATCCAAGAAGCTTTAAATCACAAAATTTGGATAAGTAACCACTGAGAAATGGCTCTGACAAGGTGAGTGAAAAACTCGGGTACCTGAGATAGAAGTGAAGATGAACAGACCCTGTTGACATCAAATGAACATAAATGAAGATTGCCACATCCAAATGACATGTAAATTTGTGAGCATATAGTAGACTTATAGAGCTAACTTTAACAAGTTAAATTACTGAAAATGATGCTACAAGCGCAGAGAAACAATCTCTGCAATCTGACTGAGAAAACTGAGAGATATGGCAGTGAGTAGTACACTTCTCAAGAACATGGACATATGAACTCAAATGATCATGAAAATAAAGTATATTGCTTGTACAATACAATGAACTTATTGATACATATGTGTACCTTGGAATCACACCTTGATATGGCATAAAGCTCAGCTCTTGGAGGTCTTCACATAGGTCTCTCTAACCACGACTAAAGCTGCCATCTATTTATAGTTGAGTTTGGGAGGCTAACTTCCCTCAATCACTCTCCAATCAATCAGTGATTGATTTGATTCTCTACCTACCACAAATCACGAATTCGTGGCTCCTCTTTCCCTTTTTGATCATGTGGACTCAACCACTTAAGATTCTCTTACTTTTACATTAAGTAAGCTCTTCAAAAAATTACAAGAGGTAGTTCACAAGTGAACTTTACATAGTCTTCTTTTTAAAGCTTCTTCTAAGACTTTGTGAGACTCAAGCCAATACTTAGGCCTGTCATAGACTTGCTCCAACGGCTCCCCCTCAAGCCAAGTATGCTTGAGGTCTTCAATCTTCCAAGATTACCTCCAAACCAATCATAGCCTTGAATTTGCAAAGCTTTGTACCATCCAATGCTTTGGTTAGAATATCTGCACATTGTTGATGAGTGGACACATATGATATTTGAATCTCTTTGCTTAGAACCTTCTCTCGTACATAGTGATAATGAACTTCAATATGTTTAGTCCTTGCATGAAAAATAGGATTAGCAGCCAAATGAATAGAACTCATATTGTCACCATAAATAGTTGGAGTTCCAAACTCTAATTCAAGATCTTTGAATAATGTCTTCATCCACATAGCTTCTTGTGTAGCTATGGCAAGACCTCTGTATTCAGCTTCAGTAGAAGAGAGAGCAACTGTGGGTTGCTTCTTGGATGACCATGAAATAAGCTTTGAACCTGCAAAGGTAAGATAACCTGAAGTGCTCCTTCTATCTTCTTTGGAGCCAGCCCAATCTGCATCCGAAAATAGCTTCAAACCTAAATCAGATACATAAGGATAATAAAGTCCTTCATTTATGGTTCTTTTGAGATACTTGAGAATCCTTTTGGCAGCATCCATATTTGGTTTCCTTGGTGTGTGCATAAATTGACTTAGCACACTCACACTGTAACATATATCTACTCTTGTCAATGTGGCATAGTTGAGACTACCCACTAGACTTTGATATGATGTGATGTCCTCTATGAGTTCACCTTCATGTGAGGTCAATTTGTGATTGACCTCCATTGGAGTACCTGCAATCTTACAATCTTGCATCTTGAATTTTTCCAACATGTCCTTAATGTACTTTCTTTGAGTGAGAAACAAACCATGATCTTTGTAGACAACTTCCAAACCTAGGAAGTAGGTAAGTGAACCCAAATCACTTATCTTGAACTCTTCTCTCATCTAAGCTTTGATCTTCTTCATACCATCTGCATCATTTCCTGTCAATATAATATCATCTACATATACACATAGGTAGATGATATCAGAATTACTATTTTTAATAAAGAGTGGAGGATCTGCCTTGCTTGGTTGAAAGCCTTTGTCCTGTAAGAATGAAACAAGTCTGAAATTCCAAGCTCTTGGAGCTTGCTTGAGACCATACAATGCTCTGTTAAGTTTACACACATAATCAGGATAAACTTGATTCTCAAAACCAGGTGGTTGTGCCATATATACCTCTTCTGTTATCCAACCATTCAAGAATGCATTGTTTACATCTAGTTGAAGTATCTTCCAATTCTTGGAAGAGGCAATACTAAGCAAAGCCCTAATAGTAGGCATCTTTGCCACAGGAGAGAAAGTTTCCTCATAATCAATTCCCTGAGTTTGTGCAAAGCCTTTTGCTACAAGCCTTGCCTTATACCTGTTAATGGAACCATCTGAATTCTTCTTGAGTTTATAGACCCATCTTGAGCCTATTACCTTCATGGATGAAGTCTTGGGCACCAAATCCCAAGTGTTGTTTTCCTCAAGTGCTTCAATCTCTTCCTTCATTGCATGCTTCCATTCTATTTTTGCTTTGGCCTCTTCAAATGATGATGGCTCCTCTTGGTTTATGTCTTGTGCTATGTAGATAGAATGTTTAGTTACTAATGAGGTGTCAAACCCATACCTTTCTGGTTTTTTCTTTTCTCTCATAGATCTTCTTAGGCCATGATGTGATGATTCTGCCTCATGTCCAAGTTCCTGCAATTTTGCTTTACCTTTAGACTTCCATGCTTTGATCTTTTCCATATGATATTCTTCATCATCCTCCGAGGTGTCTTGTTCTTCAATCTTTGGTTGTTCTCTACCAAGATTTGGAAAATATTCTTCAAGATTATATGGTAAATTGAACTTCCTGCATGAATCTTCATACCATGAATTGTTCTCATCAAAAACTACATCTCTGCTTACCAAGAATCCTTTGTTGGTAGGGTTGTATAACCTGTAGCCCTTTTGATTGTTGTCATATCCAATAAATACACACCTTTCTGCCTTTGGATCCATCTTGCCTCTAACCTGTGAAGGAACATGAGCAAAAGCAATACATCCAAAACTTTTACAATGATCTAAGCTTGGTCTTCTTCCATTCCAAGCCTCATATGGAGTCATCCCATCAAGGGATTTTGAAGGCAACCTGTTAATCAAGTAAGTGGCTATAGATATAGAATCAGCCCATAAGTAATTAGGTAAATGCTTTTCATTTAACATAGACCTTGCAGCTTCAACAATTGTCCTATTCCTCCTTTCTGCCACACCATTTTGCTCAGGAGTGTACCTTGTAGTTACCTCTCTTTTGATTCCTCTTTCTTGAAGAAAAGAATCAAAATCATGGGAGAAGTATTCTCCCCCTCCATCTGACCTTAGCCTTTTTAGTGATTTACCTGTTTGATTCTCCACAAGAGCCAAATATCTTTTGAAACATGAAAAAACTTCATCTTTGTGTTTCATAAAGAATAGGATAGTCCATCTACTGCAATCATCAATAAAGGACACATAATACCTTGATCCAGATATTGAAGCTTCCTTGCTAGGTCCCCATACATCTGTATGAATCAACTCCAAGAGATCTCCATGCATATAACCTTTCTTCATGAATGGTAACCTGTGAGACTTTCCAAATTGACATGCACTACACTTATAAATCATATGCTGTTTTGACAAATTAGGGATTCCAAGTACACTTTGGTCCCTACAAATTTGCTTTAATGACCTTTCACCAATATGTGCTAACCTTTTGTGCCATACTTCCAATTTTGTGAGTGTCTGACTACCATAATTAAAGAGAGCAATGTTTCTAGTGTCCTATAATTCAAATGTGAACAATCTACCTGTCTTTTCACCTTTTGCAATTTTTATGAATCCTTGACTTGGATCTTCAACAAATGCTCCTGCCTTTGTGAACCTGACTTGCAACCCTTTCTCTACTATCTGCCCAACACTTATCAAATTCTTTGTAATGGTAGGGATATAGAGTACCTTACTGAGTAGGTTGATGTTTCCATCAGGTGCTTTGACATTGCCTATTTTCTCCATAGGATGTTTTGTGTCATCTCCTGTTTGTACCTCATGCTTATTCCTTGGATCTTCTAAATCTGATAGGAGTGCCACATTTCCTGCCACATGATTTGAACAACCTGAATCTATGTAGAAAACATGCTCATCAAATTTACCTTGTGGCATAGCCATGTTCATGATCAATAATGAGTCCTCCTTTTTTGAGTCTTCTGTGTAGTTATTGTAGTCTCTCCTTCCTTTGTAGCCTCCTTGATAGTTTGAATGATTGTAGTTGTTGTAATTGCCATGGTGATTGTCGAACCTTCCTCTTGAGTAGCCATAACTTCCTCTATTGTATCCTCTGCCTCTTTGATTCCTGGAATTCCTAAAGCAATTTTCAGTTGTATGATTAGTTAGTCCACAAATAGAACATGGATTGGAGTCTTGGGATCTCCCCCTGCCTTGTCTACCTCCTCTTCCTCTACCTCTGCCATGTCTTCCTCTACCTGCATAGTTAGCTTGATATGTACCTTCTTCATCATCCACTTTCTTTGACTTTCCTTTGTTATCTTTGGACTTGCTTTTATCAGTGTATAAAGCTGAAGATTCATTACCTTTAGAGCTTTCTCCATTTTTTATAAGCTTTGCCTCTTGAGTAAGTAGTTGTCCAATGAGTGTATTGAAATCAGGTACATGCATGTCCATGTACAAATCCATAGTTGTGGTGAATGTTTCGCACTTGTCATCTACCTTCAAGCCATTGATGACTTGCCTTACAATTTTCTCTTCATCTATTACCTCTCCAATGCTTCCCAACTGATCTGCTATGTCCTTGAGCTTTGTGAAAAAATCAATCACATTTTGTTTGGGAGACTTCTTGAGAGTTGTGAAATCCAGCCATAATTGATGCTTCCTAGCTTTGGTACTTGAAGAGATGAAGGCTTCAAGTGCATCCCACACTTCTTGAGATGTCTTACAACTTCTAATGTGAGGCAACAAAAAATCTGAGATAGAGTTGAGGAGATAAGACCTTGCAAGTGCATCCTTGGAGCACCATGTGCTCAATCTTTCTTGCTCTTCTTGTGTTGGTTGACTTTTGTTCCTGAAACTTGGCATAACTTCATCTCCAGCCACATAACCATATAAACTTCTTCCTTGAAGATAAGCTTCCAGTCTTAATGGCCAAGTTGAGTAGTTACCTCTTTCCAATTTGTCAATTGATGAAGGAAATCCATCTGCCATGTTGTCCAACCTTGCTCTGATACCACTGTGAAGAGATGGATAGGTATGTGCTTGAAGATGAAGAGGTGTTGCAAAATCCTTGATCTACACTAGCCAAATGAACTCCAGGAGTATATGGTGGCCCCTTTTAGCTTGCCAATGGATGTATTAGACACCCTATGTACCTTAGAAGATCACTCTCAAAAAGATAGATCAAAATAGATGAGTTGGAGTTAGCTCAGAGGTGAAAAACTTGCTAATTTGGTTCATACACCTGTCCAATGTTTTGCATAATTCTCTGAGCACAGTAGCAATTAACTTAACTCCTCTTGGGGAAATCTAGGTAGCTTAAAGAGGTAACTTTCAAGAGTAATCTCATCAAAAATAATAAACCACACATTGAGAATGAGTTTTAACAAGTGATGACATTATCCCAATTTTCACGGGCTACTACAATTTGAGACCAGTAAGCAGAAAAATGAACATAACTCAAAATTTAGGAATCCAATGATTATGAACATTTGTATGGTTATACTAGACAATCAGCGGAATCCAACAAGCTTTAAATCACTGAATTTGGATAAGTAACCATTGAGAAATGGCTCTGACAAGGTGAGTAAAAAAATCGGGTACCTGACAAAGAAGTGAAGATGAACAGACCCTGTTGACTTCAAATGAACATAACTGAAGATTTGCAACATCCAAATGACATGCAAAATTTGTGAGCATATAGTAGACATAAAGAGATAACTTTACCAAGTTAAATTACTGAAAATGATGCACCAAGCTCAGAGAAACAATCTCTGCAATCAGACTGAGAAAACTGAGAGATATGCTAGTGAGTAGTACACTTCTCAAGAACATGGACATATGGACTCAAATGATCATGAACATAAAGTATATTGCTTGTACAATACAATGAACTTACTCATACATATGTGTGCCTTGGAATCACACCTTTATATGGCATAAAGCTCAGCTCTTGGAGGTCTTCACATAGGTCTCTCTAACCACGACTAAAGCTGCCATCTATTTATAGTTGAGTTTGGGAGGCTAACTTCCCTCAATCACTCTCCAATCAATCAGTGATTGATTTGATTCTGTACGTACCACAAATCACGAATTCGTGGCTCCTCTTTCCCTTTTTGATCATGTGGACTCAACCACTTAAGATTCTCTTACTTTTACATTAAGTAAACTCTTCAAAAAATTACAAGAGGTAGTTCACAAGTGAACTTTACATAGTCTTCTTTTTAAAGCTTCTTCTAAGACTTTGTGAGACTCAAACCAATACTTAGGCTTGTCATAGACTTGCTCCAACACCCACAAGGTCATTAGGTGGCTCTCTTTACTTCGTTACTTTCATAGATGATTGTTGGGTTGTAGGGTATGCACACATCTTCAATTGTGCATGGAAACCCTCCCTAGACCATGAGAATAACCTTCTTTTTATATAATTAGATTCTCACATGTGAACACTCTCCTAGAGCACTTTTTAATATTTCCTTATGCCTTAGTGTAGAAGACTCTTAATATTTCACCTTTTTGGCACATCTAGGAGTTCCTCATGTAAAAATCCCACGCATGGAGTTTCTTGGGATTTGCTTGTTACAAGATTGATTTCAGAATCTCCTAGAAGATATGTTAGTTAGAGAGATATTCCCTTTGACTTTTCAAAGAAGCACATGGGAAAATTTGCTTATCCTATATATAGAGGCTCATTTTTGTAAAGAAAGGAGCTTTTTGTCAACGTGCTCTCATGTAATATCTCTTATGAATGGAAGAATTCTCTCCTTTACTCCAAGACTATTTACATTTATGTATTGTGTCTTATGAGTGTGTGAGAGTGAGGGGTGTGTGTGTGTATGCCTATGCATGTATTTCCTTTGTGTGAGTAGAGTAGTTGCTTTGCTTGTATTTTACACATGGACGAGGATCCTTGACTCCCTACTCTCCATGTTTTAAAGCATGTGGCATAGCAAACGATTGATGGCTAATAACTTGAACATGTTGGAAGTAGGGGTGGACGAGAGGAGAGTCAATCTTGAGCGTTCCTTCTTGCTTTCACGCAAGGTGGTGAGGGTCTTGGTCTACTACTACAACTTCAACATTATTTGGCATCTTTGTCAGGGATATCGGCCTTTCATCACTTGGAGAGCTCAAGAATGTGTGGTGAATTATTGCGTTGAATTTTTTTTGCTCGATTGCATAGGATTTGAGTTCTTGCACGACACCTCGTGGCTTCCTTTCTTCCTTGCCCTCATTTTGTCTTGAGCTCATTCATGAGCTCCCCTATTCACGTTTTGGCCATGGAAGATTGGAGCTCCTCTCTCCACCTCTTCTCTTGTTTCTAGGTTGGCAGCTACTGTAGAAAGTATATGTTGTAGTGCTCCTCGATTCCTCTCATGGTGGGTCACCATTCTAGCCCTCCCTGTCCATCGCTAAGGCAGTGCACATCTTGCTCCCCTAGTCTCCATCTTCTCCCATTGGCAAGGCACACACTGTGGGAGCACTGTTGTAGCCCCTCTTTCCCCGCATACAGATTTAAGGTTGAGACCCTTTTGGCTTCCCCTCAGATCTGCGGCCTGTGGATAATCATCTCCAACTTCATCGGGACATTCATTGCGATTGTGTAAAGGTGTGAAGACACTTAGCTACCCCTCATCCATCCTCGCTATCAAAGTAGTCTCGAATCTTGCTCTAGTGCTTACCGTTTGCGGCTTTCCTCCATAATTGTGTTGTTTGGGTGTTCAACCTACTCAAAAGGCCCTTGTGATCAGTCTTTGGGGTGCGGGAGGGCTATTGTTGACTGTTCACCTCAATAATTTGATGAAGCTTCATGTCTCCTACTATATCTAAGCTGCTGCACAAGGTACTTGGATATACGATTGAGCTCTATGCGCAAATCTTGAACTCCTTTCAAACTCCCTCATCGGTTTGCCATTTTGCTCAGGTTTGTCCAGGTATGTGCTCTTGCTCTTGTGGTTTTTGTGCCGCTAGATACTATTTTTAGATCTCGAAATTTGGATGGTTGAATGCCTATTCAGTTCTCTCTTTTTGGGCGCTTGGGCTTGGGCTAAAAACTCCCATCTTCTCTAAACATTGTTTGGTACCCACCATGCTTCACTTTTTGGAATTGCATTTCGTACACATTCTATCTTCAAGTTTTTGTCTATAGATGCTCAGGTTCTTTTAGGCTGCGCTGTCGAGAAGAAGGAGGTCGGGCAGGAAGCTGACGCTGGGGTTGGATCAGGCCCCTGACTGGTGCGCGCCGTTCCTGCTGTCCTGCGAGCGGCGTGTGCGCGCTGGGCGCCTTGCCTATACTCTCTGGAGCGTGTGCGATCCTCGTAGGGCCCCCGCCTCTTGGAAGTGATGAGACGTGGGTGCGTACGCGTGAGATCGTAGGCGTCGGGAAAGAGACAAACGGATACCGCAGTAATACACGGGATGCAGACGAAACTCAATGATACGATCAAAAAGTAACGGCGGTCGACCAATAAAAGTGAATGATACAGTGATGCCCGCTATAGTGCGGGTCCGCGATACGAAAATCCGCTACAATGCGGAACAGGTAAATACAAATAAATGCCGCCGCTACAGTGCGGATTGGCCAATGTAAACTAGACCCCTCGCTACAGTGCGAGAAATCGCCCATGGGATTTTGCTTCGGTCTTCACGGTCCAGGCTTTTCTTCCAACTTTACTTCGGTCCGTTCTTTTCTTCAAGTATCATCCGCAATGGCCTTCCTTCTCTTTACTTCAGATAATCAGAAACCGCATAAACCTGGAGAAGCGTTCCAAAGAGGAAACCCACGGGGTGGGGTACTCTTTACTTTGGGCTTCAATCTTCAACTCTTCACTTCATATAAACCTCTGAAATCATCAATCAACCCAACCTGTAGGAAGGTTCCACAAGAAAGACCACGGGGTAGGGTAACATGTTAGTACATGTAGATCTCATGACAAAACACACATTAAGCTTAATTATTATGACATACACACATAAACATATGAAAAAATCATATTCATAGTCAAAAAATACCCCTTCTCTTCCCTCCTTATTTCTTTTTTAACCCCTTTCTTCTTTCCTCTTTATTACCCTCCTTCTCAAGCTTTGTCATGATCAAACTTTATGGTATTCCATATGTATGCCATGGGTTTTATAACCTTCTAAAATATTATTTCTCCTTTTTCCAAATTACCATAAGATGATAATGACGAACACAAATTCAATTAGGCCTTCAAAAAGTGCTAGCTTCTAGCTAAATCGTATTGATTAACTTGGCATGTAGTTGAGCACAATTTCATTTAATTTGACCCTTTACATTTTGCATCATTTATATATATCATTCCCAGCCATTACATCCCACTTCTTAGTCATCGTTTAGCCATCCTTAGTATTTCAATGCGAATTTGTCACATAATTATGTTAGCCTTTTGTTCTAAACATCGATCTCTGTGATTTTCCCAACCTCAAACATTCTTTGGCACCACCCTTTGGGTTTTGATCTCTCTCTCTGAATTCTACAACATAGCATCCATCGCTATTTATGTGAGCATATTTATCTGCCATTTATGTGAGCATATTTATCTGCCGCTCGATTTGCTACTAAGCGTAGTCTCTCTCTCTCTCTCTCTCTAAGTATGCTCTGCCGCCTCCAGGTTTTTCTCCTCCACGTACCTCTGCCAGTCTTCAATTCTATGACCGCCTGAAACCTAATCTCTGAGGTGCGCGTGACAGCCAACCTCTCCTCTCTCTCTGTACACATTGGAGCTCCTCACAACTCACGCAAACAGCCGCCAGATTGCTCTCCCGCAAATCTCTTTCTCTCGATAATCCTCCGCCAAACTCTGCGGGTGTAGGATTTGAAGCCGCCTCCATCCCTTCCTTCGGGGTTACCTACAGCCACCAGTGCGTGACTCTCTCTCTTCTCCAGACGTGTCAACAGTGCGCGCATCTCTCCTGATGTCGTCAACCATAATTTCTCTCTCGACAGACGTAGATTCTCTCTTGATTCTTTCTCCTCCACGTTCATCAGGTGTAGCAACCAGTTTTTCTTGCGTGGCGCCTATCTGCGTGCAGCGGGTCTCTCTGTTGCTCACTCTCTCTCACAAATTTTTCTCTCAACCTCTAATGCTTTCTCTCTAAATTTTGCGCGTGCCGCCTCTGGTCTAGCCATAAGATAATCTCTCTCTACTCTCTCTACGTAGATTTCTTTGCGCCGCCATATCTCCCCAGACACTCTCTCTCAGCAACGGTCTCTATATCGAATATGCCACGTACTTTCTCTTTCTGCAGACCGCAAGACTCTCTCCTTGCCTGTCGGTGGAAGTGATCACGTGCTCTCTCTGTGCATCCATGATACATCTGTCAAGAACACCGCTCGGAGTCTCTCCTGCGCCAAAATCAGTAGCTGTGTACTTTTGACTTGCTCTCTCTCTATCGGGCGCAGCCTACCTGCGTGTCATCTCTCTCCACCAACTGTGTGCTCCTATCTCTGCGCGTCCGACAACAGCTAGATTCTCTACTTGTCTCAGCTGTGGTGGCAGCTGCCCAAGGCTCTGTCTCTATCTCTAAGTCGCCACACAAAGCTCTGTTCACGTGTAGTCACACATCCGCTTTTTCCTATATTATCTCTCTCCTCCCTACTCTGTACTTATCAGATGCGGACAAATCTCTGAGCTGATTGCAAAACACCCCTCTCTCTCTCTCTACAGGCTTTTACCACCGACGGCTGGAGTCTCCACCCACAACACCATCTCTCCACAAGATGAAAGAACTTCTAATGAGTTGAAAAAGTTTTACAACTCAGATCGAGCATCCTCTATGATCGAGCATCCTAATAGAGGGGATGCATTCTCACAAAACTCATATACAACTAACCAAAAGATCACCTCCTTCTCGGCCATTATGGAAGTATGAAAAAGGAAGTAAAACATAAATGAAGAAGTAAGGTCAAGGAGCATACCTGTAGGAAGGTTCCACAAGAAAGACCACGGTGAGGAACAAATGAGTTTAGGCACCTATTTATAGGCCTCCCCACCCTTGAACTTTCCTCTAGAAACTTCCAACCTCCCTAACCAACTTTCCAATTTCAGACGACCATGCATGTTCACTTACTATTCTTAGAAAATCCCATCTCTTAATTCTATTTTTGTTTTTCTCCTTTTTTATTTTTAGTTTTGTTTTCACATTGTATACAAAATTAATTAACCTAAGGGTTTAACCTAGGATAATCGCCAATTTCAAGGGTCTGACCTAGGGTTTTTGGTTGGGGAATTTAGGGTTTTGCTCACAATTTTCTCAACCTTGTCAATTTAACGGTTTATTTACAATTTGGGCCTAAACTCCAAGGGTTTCCAAGGGTTCAAGTCCAATTTTCATGGGGTAAACTCAGGTTTCCAGTCAGTTTCAAGGGTCAAACCTAAGGTTTTCATGGGTCTAAAGTCAGTTGTTTGTACACACGGGTCTAACATACATCTCAAACATATTTTTGCATCACACAGGCAATCAAATCAGTCAAATCATGCACGAAATGTACCCTCTTTAGATCAAAACATCACACAAAACTCATAAATTTATGAACTTGGAAAAAAAAATTCCTTGCGGGATTTCATCTCAACAGCGCAAGGGATAATGCTGGGAGGTAATGCACTGTTGAGGCCTAAAGCTCGACCTTCGGTCCACATATTTTGTCCCTCCATGCCAAATCATTAACCAGAAAAAGACAATGATGGTATATGGCTTTTGTGACTCCAAATTCTCTGTTTCCCTGCTAAGAAAGGGTTGGATCCCATGATTCAAGGCCTAGCATATTGTTACCCTTCTTGGCAATGTGTTTTCAAGCCTGGTTACACCCATACTTTTTCATAGCCATGACAATGTGATGTTGCACTTTGTATGCACTATTTTAAGGGATTCCAAGGATTTTCTTCATTGCCTTGTAAAATAGTGTGTATACGTTTGTGTGTTTGATTATTCTTGACTTCAAGAAAGATATGAGGAAGATAATATGCTTCTCCCTGTGGGGTGGAAGTTTGTCAAGATCTGGGACTAAATGTCATGAATGAAAATACTAACGGATGTTGCTGCTCATACTGGTACGCAAATATCAAAAATTTATCTTAAATGTGCTACCGCCCATGAACTCAAACTCATTTCATTTGATCATAGCCATGCAAGGAAGATATTGTCTATCATCACCAATAGGATCAGTCTATACTGTGAAGATATGGCAACACTTCTAATCTGTTGTGTTCATGCTTGTAGGTGGTCCTATGTTTTGAGAGAGATGTCTCCTGAAACTGCAATTGCTTCAAGATTGATATATTCAACCAATTGATGGTGTCTAATGGATAGTATTGTGTGCACGTTCTTAATGTTTCTTGGGATGTGTTGTAATAAAGCTACTATTTTCTGATGTTCTTCATGCAACCTAGCTAACTCACACCAGCACAACACCTTCACATGGGTAACTAGTTCATTTCTGTGCTAAATGCTTCACAATTTTCTTCTCTTCATACTCATGATGGATGACTACTTGAAATCTCTACATATGAATTAGTGTCTATAACACAGATTGAGAAAGGTATTGTTTTGGGACTCGTCTTGTCTTTCACTCATGTGTGTTGAAATATTAAAGGGTCTGTGGCATTGTGATGGCATCTTACACATGTGCTTGATCGAATCCACCTAAGGCATGAGCTAGTTAATGTGCTAGTTAAATACCTTCAAAAGTCCTAAGGTCTTGCAAGGGCATGATCCATTAGCATAGATATTGTCTCACTATCTCTGTATAGGTACAATGGTGACAAGTGGTAAGTTCACATACTCATGAAGTTGACACTTGAGGGACAAACATTCACTCTTATGTGATGTTGATGGACCATTCGATGGTCATGATTATGGCTTGGACAAGGCTGATATAACATATTAAGTTGATATATTGAATTTCTTTCTCGCTGGGGTGTTGCAATTGTCCTGTGGAGGGGATGTGTTTGCACTACTTGCCCCTTTCGTCATGGTAAGTGGTGTATGGTATTTTGGAATTCATGCCTTGTAGGATGTATTCGTGGAAGAGTTTTTTTAGGTATGTTGCGAATTGGTAGGTTTTGAAGCTCGTGGGAGTTTTTCCATCCTTACTCTTAAATGGATGTGACTGCCCATACATGCCAATTGGTGTCCAAGACTTTTAGATGCATCCACAACGATTGGTTGATTCTCTTTTGCATTCTTGATTCTTGCAATATTACATAACTTGTAAGTCGATAAGACCTTGGTGTAAAGGGCAATGATTTTCCTTACTTTCATGCTAATCTTGTAACACATCTCCAAAGGATCAATTGCAGGCTCTGTGGAGGATAATATATTTTTTTTTTCAAACCTTCATTTGCATGACTAAGAATCGGGTATTATAGACCTTGGCATCATGTGGTTAGCTAGGGCTTGTGTCCACTTTCCCAACTTTTGGAGTCTACAGTGCCTCTTAATTTAAAAGCACTGTTGTTCTTTAAATGTTCCTAACTCTTAGGAAACTAAGCCTCGTGCATGTGTTTTATGAATGAGTATAGCTCTCTATGATTTTTTTTTGTATGAATTTCATGATGGAATGAGATTGACCCACTAGCAAGATTTGTTTCTAAAACTTCCCCTACACATTGAAGAGGTAGCTAGCTCAATCCTTGGTTGATGGAGGAATAATAGTGTGATTTATGATGCATCACTTTGATAGATTGTTCTCTACACACTTGTGTTGAAGAAAACACATAACATACACAAACTAAAGCATGATGAAAACATATTGATTACTTGCATGAGGCACTTGAAATAATTATAACACAGTTATGATCTACTGTGATAGTACATTTTGGATTTATTTTGCGATTATGTATGGTGAAACTATACCAACTGGAGAGCTATAGGTTCGGTCTTTGCTCTTGGAGCTGTCTTTTTGGATTTCAGGAACAAGAAGTCCTTCATGCGGACTCCTCTCTAGAAGAGCAAGTCCTGTAGGACTTGATGTTCCGTGAAGTGGAAATTAAAAGTTGAACTAAATGTTATATTCTACCTCTTTTTTAGAAACAGTCTACTTGTTGTGTATGTTTAATTTCAAGTTTGGAAGCTCTCTAGAAAGGCTCTACCAATCCTACATGTTGGAATTTGGGGCCCCAGGATCATTCCAATACTAAAAACCTTTGAGCATACGCACTGAATTAATCAAGAGGATATGTGAGAGATAGAAAGAAAGAGATCTTGAGACAAGGATAGGGAAGGTAAACAAGATGCTTACTCACTAAAAAATAGATGTCCGAATTACAACATGGGGGTACTACTCAACCATATGATGTGGTGCACTCACTAATGGAAGAATAGCCAAGAAGATGATGATACAAAATTCAAATTATGTTGTTATAATCTGAGTGTGTGTGAATCAAATGAACAACGAAGTGAACCTAACCTCACAAGAAAGTGCAACAAATCTGAAAATCAGCAAACCCTAATTTTGAAATTTGGGTTCAAAAACCCCAAAAACTGAAACTAAAGTTAACTTACAAAAGATAGTTGCCTCCAACTTGTAGAAGACTTCTTGCTCCAAGAGAGTAGCCTCTCCTTCACCAAACCTTCACCTCCAAAGCTTCAAAACTGCAAAACTCTAGCTTGAGATTGTCCAAATAATGTGCCAAGATGATCCTTATATAGTTTTTACCTCCCTTCATAAAGCATGGTGATCCATCTACGAAAAAATCTCATCGCAAGCTAGAAAAGCCTTGATCATAATTTTCAGCGATTGATTTTACTTTTGTCCTTAAAATTAACGATTGCTTTAAAAATAGATTTTGCTTTAATTTTATTGTTCAAATTGGCTTGCTTTTGGTGACAAGACTTCATAACCTAGCTTTTTAGTGTTTGGACCTTCACAGAATGATCATCCTCCATTTTTGGCTAAATTATTGTTTGTCTTTTCTCCCTGTTCTGACCTCTCATGAAGAAATGAAGCATACCACTGGATAGATCTCGCCAAGCTCTATCTATCTAGCCTAAAAACGTTTCACCCAAACTGTACAAAAAATGCTAAGTCTAAAATATAGAATTGCAGGAATGTGGACCATATGTACATTGACTTCCAACAATCCCTCCTTCAATGTCATATTGGTACAAGCTTCAGTAACCTGCACATCCTCTCATGATTATCTCTCATCAATGCTTTGGTAAATATATCTGCAACATTCTCACTAGACGGAACATAAACCAACTCAATGTGATTCTTTGCTATCTGCTCTCGAATATAGTGGTAATGTACCTCTATATGTTTCATCCTTGCATGATGCCGTGGATTCTTTGTTATAGCTATTGCACTCTCGATATCTGAAAATATCTGAATGGGTTCATGTACTCTTACATCTAGATAACTAAAAATCTTCTACAACCAAAGTGACTCTAGAGTAGCTATAAATGCTGCACGATATTCAGTTTCACATGATGAAGTTGCAATAGTGGGTTGTCTCTTTGAAATCCATGAGATAAGACAATATCCAAGATAAAAACAATATCCACTAGTACTTCTTCTTGTGTCTCTATCACCCGCCCAATCAGAATCTAAAAAACCTTTTAGTAACAAATGTGTAGATTTTGAAAATACCATAGCATAATTTGAAGTTCCCTTCAAATATCGGAAGATACGCTTTACTAATTTCCAATGTAACATTGTCCGATTCTGCATTAACCTTGATACTTGAGAAACTACAAATTGTATATCAGGACATGTATTACAAAGATATATCAAGCACCCAACTGCATGACTATATAAAGTAGCATCAAATGACTCTGCATCTACTGCCATCTGTAAAGATGTGTTTTGATCCATAGGTGTTTGCATAGGTTTAGAATCACTCATCTAAAACCTTTATAAAAGTTTCTTAATGTATTTTTATTGTGTCATATAGATACACTCATCTTTAAACAAAAAGTGAATCCCAAGATAATAATGCAAGATTCCTAAATCATTCACATCAAATGTTTGCTTCAATTGTTCTTTGAATATCTGCAAATCTTCATCTTTGGGACCTGTGATTATAATATCATCCACATAAATGATTGTTATAATCCTCATACCTGGTTCAACTTTGACATAAAGAGTTGAATCTCCATCTGATTTATGGAAACCAATGAATAAAAGATATATGTGTATCTTTTCATACCATGCTTTAGGTGTCTGTTTTAAACCATACAAAGCTTTTATAAGCTTACGTACCAAATGTTCTTTACCAATCTCTTCAAAACCTTTTGGTTGCTGAATATATACATCTTCATGTAAATCACCATTTAGAAAAGCAATCTTTATGTCAAGTTGATATATATGCCAACCAAAATGTGCTGCTAAACCAAGTATTGACCTAATAACTATCATCCTAGACGTAGGAGCGAATGTCTCATCATAATAAATGCCTTTTTGTTGTGCATATCCTTTGACAACTAATCTGGCCTTATACTTGTCAATAGTACCATCTGCTTTCCTTTTGATTTTGAAGATCCATTTTAGACCTATAGCTTTCTTTCCCTCTGGTAACTCACATAGCTGCCAAGTTTGATTCTTATGAATAGAATCAATCTCTTCTTGCATAGATTTTCTCCAAATAGGAATGTTAAGTGCATCTTTAACACATGCAGGTTCATCTTCAACTGTCATAAGTGCCAAAATATCATGAATCTCAAAGTCTTAAACAAAACTTACATGATCTTTTTGTTGTTGTTTTCTAGTCTGACTCCTTGTTCATCCTATAAAAGTCTTTATACCACTATCTTTCCATGTCTGATATAACCCAGTAGGTGTATCCTTAAATAGTGGTGAAACTCTTTCTGACTCTTCAACTTCCATGGGTTCTCGAACTTGTCCTTCTGAGGTACTAGGACTTTTTGGAACTCTAGTACTCTCTTCCATTTTAGGAACTAAAGTCTCATGTGGAACTGAATCTGTAGAAGGTTGTGAAATTCCTGTTTCTTCAATCTTCTCTTCGATCCTAGGAATTTTAACTCCCTCCTGATATGGCTGAACATGTACATCCAAATTCCTTCTAAAAAATCCATAATCATTTTCACTAATGAACTCTAGAATCTCTACTTCTTTATCATATATTTTATTTTCAATAATATAAGCATTACGGGAAAGAATAATTTCACTTGTCTCTGGAATATAAAACTTGTATCCTTTGCTCTCAACATGATATCCAATGATAACAAATTCCTTTGCCTTTACATCTAGTTTGCCTTGATCCTTTTTCTCAACATGTACATAAGAAAGTGATCCGAATACTCTGAAGTAACTCACATCAGGTTTTCTACCATAATAAGCTTCATAAGGTGTGATTACCTTTAAAGCTTTTGTAGATGACCTTTTCAAAATGTGATTAGATGTATGTACTGCATCAAACTAGAATTTTGGTGAAAGCTTCTTGAATGCCATCATGCTCCACATCATCTCAATAAGTACTCTATTCTTTCTTTCTACAACACCATTCTGCTAAGGAGTATAAGCAATAGTAAGGTGTCAAGTAATACCTTTTGCTTCAAGAAATGTCTGAAACTCATTTCACAAGTATTCTCCACGTCTATCACTTCTGAGAATCTGGATAGTTACCTAACTTTAATTTTCAACCATAGCTACAAATTTCTTGAACATAGGAAAGACTTCTGAATTCAACTTAAGACCATAGATCCATGAGTATCTTGTAAAATCATCAACAAATAGAAAAAAATACCTGAAACCCTGAATAGAGTCTGCTCTCATAGGTCCATTCACATCTGAATGAATAATCTACAATTTCCTAGTAGCTGTAATATGACCATGTTTCTTGAAAGCTAGTTTATGCATCTTACCTTCAAGACAACCTTCACATATATCTGAATCATCTGGTAGCTTGAATGAGGGTAAACTCTCAACCATACCTCTATCTTTGATATTCTTGAGAGATCCAAAACTAATATGTCCAAATCTCTCATGCCATATCTTCATATCTTCCACCGGTGACGAAGATTTGACTGCATATGCTTAATTGATTTTTGACAAAATAAAAATCCCTCCTCTATGCTCACCTTGTAAAATACGCTTCTCTTTTTTGTGTGATAAGATCTTACAAAGATCTCTCTCAAATTCAACTTTGAAACCATCACTTAAAAATGCAGATATAGATAGCAGATTCTTCTTCATTTCAGGTACATTTAAAACATCTCAAATCTGAAAATTACCACCTTCTCTTGACTTTAGGGTTACTGTACCTATTCCCACAACATCCAAATCATTGCCATCTGCAATAGTAGCTCTTCTACCTGTAGAATAGGAAAGAGAATAAAACACATCTCTGCAACTTGTCATATGTTTCGTAGCACCTGAGTCAAAGGATCTGTTGAAAGAACTTGTAAAGCTGCCTGATCAAAAGATACTTCCTCAATGGTGATATAGGCATAAGAATCACCTTGCGATTTCCCTTTTTTATCATCTTCTACAACATTACCTGATGCCTTTTTCTTTTCTATTGCAATCCTTTTTTGACAAACCGCTATGAAATGCATCTACATCAAATGAAGAATGTTCAACATGGAGGGGGAGTTATTCTTTGTCTCTAAATTCAGCTCATAGTAGACTCGAAGAAGCAAGTGCTACTCCAAACAGTGAGATAGATGCAAGTGAAGAAAAAGTATATTACAATAGAATGGTAGCCTCTCAAGTAAGGAGACTCGAGGGAGTTCTAAGGCCAAGGTTTTTAAACTTCTAGGAACGAAGTGATATTGATATAACCCCCTTGTTTGAAATGACCTAGCGCCACATGTTGGCATAGCTCTCGAACCTAGTAACCAATACATGAGCGAAGTAAGTCCTTTGTCAAGAAGAACTCAAACACAAAGGTAAGAGCGAGTTGATTGAAGGGTTGAAACTCGAGAGAGACATAGGCAAGAATTATATGAAGAGTTCTCGAGAAGTTGGAAAAAATTGGCATAAAAAGTATATTACAATAGAATTGTAGCCTCTCAAGTAAGGAGACTCGAGGGAGTTCTAAGGCCAAGGTCTTTAAACTTTTGGGAACAAAGTGATATTGTAGTGGAGAAGGGCATTCTGATGAAGATTGTCCTAAAAGGGGAGCCAATAATGGCAAAGGAAAAGGGCTAGTTGAATCTTTGAACTGCATCGAAATAAAAATGCAACACACTCCTAAATTACAAGAACGAATTCCTACTATAGGAGTGGTGTTTAGAACACTAGAACCTTGGGAAGGACCAAATTATTCTATGCATTTTGTGGAGGCAGACCAAGGCAAGAAAGTGCAAAAAGAACCTATTATAGCGGTGGTCACACGAACCCAAGAATACACAAAGGCGGATGCAAAAAGGAGGAGCAAAAATGTAGATAAAGAAAAGATACATGAGCATAGTGAATTGGAAGAGGAAGTGGAAGAACTTAATGAACAAAGGGAATTGGAAGAAGGGTATGAAGTAGAAATACTTCAGCCACTTATAAAGAAAGTTATATTGGGCATTCCTCCATCCCTTGAAAGGTTGAAAAATCTGGAACAAAGGAAAACCAAAGTGAGGAAAAATTGATATAGTGTGGAAACTAGCTGAAATGCAAGTCACCTAAGGCCTTGGTACTCTGCTAAAATGCTCTCTTGTATGTAGGAAAAAATTCTATAAGGAATATATTAAGAATTTTGAAACAATCAAGAAAAGAAGAAATAAGAAAAAGAGATCCAAGGCATAATTCAGAGCATCACGACACAAATTGACTTGAATGCTCCTATGCTAACTGTAGAGATCAGAGGATATGCCGTCCTAGGTTCCTAGTTGCACAATGGAGGAGCGGTGGATTTGATGATAGAATACATTATGAAGGCCCTTGGACTTACCCAAATGGAGGATACTCCTATGTCCCTGAGAATGGTTAACCAAACCTAGATAAAACCCACAGGCCTCTTGAAAAATGTAAGTACAATCATTGGGGTATTAGCGTTTAACATCGATTATTTGATAGTCAGGCCAAGGAACACTGAAGCTACTTTTTCCATATTACTAGGATGACCATGGTTGGTAAAAGCCAACTGTGTGCATGACTTGCACACAGGTTTTATCACCATTGGCCAAAGTCGGATCGTGTGCAGCTCCAAGTTTCTTCAAATTCAACTACCAAGAGGTTGGTAACAAATGATGAATTGGAGAAAAAGGAAAATTGGGAAACATTTCAAGTGATGTTTGTTTCAAATTCTGAGCCTTACAAGGATTTGCTTTAGGATGGATTCAATCTGCAGTTATCCAACTCACAAAACAGAAGAATGGGAGACTTCCGCCTAAAAGCCTTGTGAAAGGTTTGCATGATGTAGCATAGAAACTACTCTATTCTAAATAGTTCTATTCATCATTTCAGCTACACCATTTTGTACTGGGGTATAAGGATCTATAAACTCTCTAAAAGTTCTTCTAGATTGACAGAAAAGGATGAATTCATGTGAGGTACACTCACCCCCATTATCTGAACATAAAGCCTTAAGCTGAGTTCCTTTTTTAGTCTCAAATAAAGCAAGCCATTTTTTGAAAGTAGGGAATACCTCATCATTTGCTTTGATAGGATGTATCTAGACTTTTGTAGTAGCATCATTGTTGAAGTTGTAGTAGTAGACCAAGACCCTCACCACCTTGCATGGAAGCAAGAAGGAAGGCTCCAGATTAACTCTCCTCTCATACACCCCTACCTCCAACATGTTCAAGCCATTGGCCATCAACCCCTTGTTATGCCACATGCTTGAAAATATGGAGAGTAGGGAGTCAAGGATCCTAGTCCATGTTTAAAATACACACGAAGAAACTACTCTACTCACACAAAGGAAAGACATGCATAGGCACACACACACACACACACCTCACTCTGAGACACTCACAAATACACAATACATAAATGTTAATAGTCTTGGAGTAAAGGAGAGCATTCTTCCATTCATAAGAGATAGTACATGAGAGCATGTCGACCAAAAGCTCCCTTCTTTACAAAAATGAGCCTCTATATATAGGCTAAGCACATTTCCCCATGTGCTTCTTTGAAAAGTC
Organism: Ceratopteris richardii; assembly: GCA_020310875.1. Taxonomy (NCBI): domain Eukaryota; kingdom Viridiplantae; phylum Streptophyta; class Polypodiopsida; order Polypodiales; family Pteridaceae; genus Ceratopteris; species Ceratopteris richardii. The sequence continues at coordinate 123,767,428 of CM035410.1, read as the reverse complement.
AAAAAGGGAATATGTGTCTAACTAACATATCTTCTAGGAGATTCCAAAGTCAATCTTGTAACAAACAAATCCCAAGAAAATCCATGCATGGGGTTTTTATGTGGGGAACTCCTATATGTGCCAAAAAGGTGAAATATTAAGAGTCTTCTACACTAAGGCATAAGGAAATATTAAAAAGTGCTCTAGGAGAGTGTTCACATGTGACACTCTAACTACATACAAAGAAGGTTATTCTCATGGTCTAGGGAGGGTTTCCATGCACAATTGAAGATGTGTGCATACCCTACAACCCAACACTCTCCTCCCCCTAGACTTTGTCATCCTCAACAAAGCTAGAGAAGAAGAACATACATAACTAAATTGTTCCAAATTGGAGTCAAGTCTGAAGCACTTTTATCTTCATCAAAGGGTAAAAAGAAGAAGAAGGATAAGAAGGAAAAGCAATCCAAGATGGAAAGTAAGTCCTCTTTATCCTCTACTTTAGATTCTATTTCTACTACATCTAAAGAGAAGTCTTCTAAGAAGAAGGAAGCATTATGTCACTATTGCAAGAAGATGCCACTCCTAACTGTCACGAGGAAGGAGTTAAGAAAGAAAGCTCACTCACAGACTCATATTCAAAGAGGATCACACACATAGATTGAGGCAAGGAAGAATGATTTTCTTCTTCTTCTTCTTCTTCTTCTTCTTCTAGTACATAAAAGAAATGTACAAGAATGCCTAAAACAACAATAAAACAAGTGCAATATATAATGAATAGTGCATAAGGAAAATCCTAATGTCCATGAATGAGTGAGCTGGAAAGAAAACAAATGTGCCATCACTCTTAGCAGATAAATCTAGTAAATCACAATGAAGTATCCCTGACATATATTGACATGACCACTATACATGTCAGAGAAATGAAAAAGTGATATGTGTCATCCTGGATCATCACATGTTGAGCTTTATATCTCAACACTCCCCCTCAAGCTCAACATCATGTCCTGTGATCAAAACATCTTTTGAAACCTCTTCAACTTCTTAGGTCCAAGTGCTTTAGTGAAAATATTAGCAACTTGCTCATCTATCCTCACATAAACAATGTCAATATCATGTGCTAATGATAGTGCACCTTGTTATGCTTTGTTCTAGCATGCTAAGATTAGACAATAGATGGTGATATGCTTTTGCACTTCTACACCTAAATTCGCAAGTAGTATCTCTAACCATGATGTTTAAAATGTTACTATACATGTTTCTATGTGTATAAATCCAATGCCCAAGAAATACTGCAACACACCAAGGCCTTTGAATTCCAATTCTTGCATAAGGAGTTGCTCTACCTCTTTAATGCTTTCTTCATTATCACCACCTAAAAGGAAGTCATAAACATAAATAGCCACAATCATGATGCCATCGTCATCCTTCCTTGCATATAGTGAATGATCTACATCACACATAAAACACCCAGTGGTGGTTAATTAATAAAAAATCCTTGCATGTCAAGCACGAGGGACTTATTCAAGCCCATACAAAGCCTTTTGTAGCCTACAAAAATATTTTGGGTGCTTTGAATCCTCATATCCTTGTTGCTAGTCCATGTATATTTCTTCCTGGAATCCACCATGTAAGAAAGCATTCTTCACATCTGATGCAAATTCCATTCTTTTGTTGTAGGTAATGTAACAAGTGCTCTGACAGTAGACATTTTAGCTACAGGGATGAATGTTTCTTCATAATCAATGACATATGTTTATGCATATCCTTTTGCTACTAGTCGTGCTTTATACTTGCTTATTCTACCATGAGCATTGTGTTTTACCTTGTAAACCCACTTGTAGCCTATGGGTTTCTTTCCTTGCGGCAATGGACCCGGCTTCCAAGTTTCATTTCCATAAGTTGCAGCCATCTCCGCATCCATAGCTTTCTCACAATCTGCATTTCCGATTGCATCTTCAAAACAAGAAGGTTCAACATCTTGTATTACCTTGGTCATGTATGTTGAAGATAAATGTACAAGCTCATTTTCATATGAGCCAAGATTGGATAAATTTACCAAATATAAAAGATAAAGAAAAAGTAGAGAAAAAAAGGAAAAAATAATAAAAGAAAAAGTCTAGTCAAAATTCATGATGAGTAAGAGATACAATATCTTGCCTTGTAGATAGTAGCATGTAGTGGAGAAAGTGGTGAGTTACGAAGAAGGCACAAACTTCTTCACATGCTCATTGGTTATAAAGTGAAGTGGGAGCACATTCAAAACAAGGAGAGAAAGAGGCAAGAGCTCCCAGTAGCCGGATCTAGACATTTTGTCATTTATTCTTCCCTTAGACTCCTTCCAGCCGCACATCAGTTTATACATACCACTGTTGTGGAGCTCATATCTTAGTGTATATGTAACCATTTCTTGCGTTTAAACATTCATGGGAATGCTTATCTTGTGCACGCTTTGCATACAAAATATCCTTTTGAAAACTTATATATTTTGTGAGATATCAATGAAAGAGTGAAGTCCAGTTTTTTAGTATACCTATGTAGATAAATAGTCTATTTTGGTTGGTTATGTTTCCCAACCAAAACATATCCAAATTTCTTGATTTTTGTCTTATTTGAAAGATCGTGGCATGTACTTTCATTATCCAAAATATCTCACTCAGAAATTTTATATTTTGTGAGATATTTGTCAAAGAGTAAACTCTAGTTTTACAGTATACTTATGTGTGCAAGTGGTCTATTTTGGTGAGTTGACTTTCTTGACCAAAACTCATCAAAATTACTTGTTTTGTAGCTTCTTGGAAATCTATTTGTGTCTAATTTCTTTATACCAAATATCTTTCTCAAAGGATATATATTCAGAGAGTTATCACTCTGAGAGTGAAGCTCAGTTCTTTAGCATACCTGTGTGGATAGGTAGTTCATCTTTGCCAGTTGTGTTTCTTAACCACAACTTTTCCAAATTAAGTTATTTATAACTTCTTAGAAAGCTCTCTTTGTCTAATTTGATTGACTAAAGGCACAAGTCCATTTGAGTTTTGTGTTGAGAGCAGCAAGCTATCTAAGGTGCAGTTGTTTGTCCAAGTGTTGGACATACAAGGTTTCACTACACATTTCCATTGCGCATAGGAGAACTCATTCTCCACAGTTGGTATCAGAGCAAACTTGGTGCTGAAGCTTCATCAACAGAGCAGGAGATAAAGAAAAGCAAAAGAGGGTCTATAAAACAAGGAGGAGCTTCACAAACGCAAGAGCAAAGGACTTATAACTATTCGAGGTAACTCTCAAAGTCTTTGACACTCTTCAATGGCTGACTTGGGTCAACAAGTAGAGAAGTTGGATAAGGATAAATATCTTGTGTGGAGGTTTAGAATGACCAAGTAAGGGAGATTAGGGAGCTCAACCTAGAGAGGGTACCATCAATCAAGTTATGGCCACTGAAGTCCAAAGGAGGCAAGCAAAAGAATGGGAAGAGAGGAATAGGAGAGTCATGTTCCTCATTTTGCAAGCCATTACTAATGCCATGGTAGGGCATATTCAACATCTAGAGAAAGCTAAGGATGCTTGGGAAGCTCTTGAAAGGATGTATTCAACAAATATTAAAGCTAGGAAACTTCAACTCAAGAATGAGTTGAACACAATCAAGAAACGTTCGAGTCAATCCATAGCTGAATATACTTTGAAGATTAAGGAGCTAAGCGATGCTTTAGCTTCTATTGGCACAATGGTTGAAGACGAAGATCTTGTGTGTTATACTCTCAATGGATTGAGAGAAGATGAAAGATGGAAGCCTTTTATGACTTCCATTAACTTGAAAGATGCATATCCAGGTTTTGAACAACTAATACTGTCATGAGGAAGGAGATAAGGAAGAGAGCTCACACACACACTCTCACTCTCAAGGAGAAGCACACACACAGATTGAGGCAAGGAATAATGATCTTCTTCTTCTTCTTCTTCTATTACATAAAAGGAATGTACAAGAATGACCTAAAAACAAGAATACAACAAGTGCAATATATAAAGATCAGTACATACGGAAAAACCTAATATCCGTGAATGAGTGAGCTGGCAAGAAACAAATGTGCCATCACTCTCGATAGATAAATCTAATAAATCTCAATGAAGTATCCCTGACATATATCGGTATGACCACTATACATGTCAGAGAAATGAAAAACTGGTACGTGTCATCCTAGATCATCACATGTTGAGCTTGATATCTCAACACTCCCCGTCAAGCTCAAGGCCATATCCTGTAATCCAAGCAACTCTCGAAACTTCGTTAACTTCTCAGCTCCAAGTGCTTTGGTAAAAATATCAGCAACCTGCTCATCTGTTCTCACATAAACAAGATCAATATCACCTGCTAATACCTTCTCTCTAATGAAGTGATTATGTACCTCGATATGCTTTGTTCTAGCATGGAAAAGAGGGTTCCGTGCTAACTGTATGCTGCTAAGATTATCACAATAGATAGTGATAGGCTTTTGCACTTCCACACCTAAATATGCAAGTAACATCTCCAGCCATGATGCCTCACATGCTGCCATTGCAGCACCTCTAAACTCAGCCTCTGTACTCGACAAAGCAACAGTGGGTTGCTTCTTGCTGCTCCATGTAATAGCTGCACCTCCAAGTGAGAAAAGAAAGCCACTAGTAGATTTTCTATCTGGAGTACTACCAGCCTAATCTGCATCGGTGTATCCATGAACCTGCAACTCCACACCAGCTTCATAAAACAATGCATAATCCAAAGTAGCACTCACATAACGTAGAGTGCGCCTCAGAGCATCCAAATGTGGCTTCCTAGGAACCTGCATAAACTGACTTTCAAGTCCAACAGTATAACTTAGATCAGGCCTTGTAATTGTGAGATATATAAGACTTCCCACAATTTTCCTGTACATAGTAGCATTTCCCAATGCTTCACCTGATGTAGTATCCAATTTCAAATTCTGATCGCTGGTCCATATATACTTCTTCCTGAAATTCACCATGTAGGAAAGCATTCTTCACATCCATCTAATGCAAAGTCCATCCTTTTGCTGTAGCTAATGCAACAAGTGTTCTGACAGTAGACATTTTAGCTACAGGGCTGAATGTTTCCTCATAATCAATGCCATATGTATGTGCATAACCTTTAGCTACCAATCGTGCTTTATACCTGCTTATGCTACCATCAGCATTATGCTTTACCTTGTAAACCCATTTGCAGCCTATGGATTTCTTTCCTTGTGGCAATGGAACCAGCTTCCATGTATCATTTCCATAAAGTGCAGCCATCTCCTCATCCATAGCTTTTTCCCAATCTGCATTACCAATTGCATCTTCAAAACAAGAAGGTTCGGCATCTTGTATTACCTTTTTCATGTAGGCACAATGGCGAGCCATGTAACTATCATATGTCAATCGTTGCACTGAATTACGCATCCTCCCAGATCTTCTTGGTCCTGGGTCACTTCTTCTTGTATCATCTACATGTGCCCTTCTTACACCTGGAGTCTTCACAGAGGGCAATCCAAGTTCCTCATCAATACTCTTTTCTGAACCACTTGAATCTCCATCAACATCTTCAAAACCTGCACCTGTTTTACTACCAGCAGAAAGCTTTTCTTTACCTTTCTTGGATGTATTTGATGAATTTGCTGGACTGAAATTTCCACGCAATCTTCCACTCCATGGATTTGAGTTGGAACTATTATTGCTTGGTGATGCATCCGGTCCACTCAAAACTTGAGATTCTGCACTAGATTTTTTAGCATTTTCTTTGTCATTTAATTCAAGATTCAGTCCTTCTTTGGCATCTGCATAGAAGCTTGACATTTCATCAAATACCACATCTCTACTCACCTTCACCTGTCGTGTGAGTGGGTTATAACATTTGTACCCCTTTTGCTCAAGGGAATATCCAATGAAGAAACATTTTTCTGCTTTCGGATCAAGCTTCGTCCTCAACTCATTTGGAACATGTACATATGCAATACAGCCAAAAACTTTCAGATGTGATAAGTTTGGCTTTTTACCTGTAAACTTCTCTTGAGGTGTAACTTGATGTACAGCAGCAGTCGGAGTTCTGTTCATGATGTATACATCAGTATGCATAGCTTCTGCCCAATAACAATGAGGCATATTCTTCTCAGCCATCAAGGCTCTTGCTATTTCTGCAATATGTCTATTTTTGCGTTCAGCAACACCATTATGTTGTGGTGTGTACCTGCTGGAAAACCGATGCCGAATTCCATGATCTTTTAGAAAACTGCTAAACTCATTTGACATGTATTCACCTCCTCCATCAGATCTTAATGTTTGGATGTACTTCCCTGTCTGCTTTTCCACCATAGATTTAAAATTCTGGAAGTGAGTGAACACCTCACTCTTTTCTTTCATGAAATATACCCATACTTTGCGTGTATGATCATCAAGGAAGGTAACATAAAACCTGCATCCGCCCATAGATGTGGTCTTTGCTGGACCCCAAACATCTATATGTACTACTTCTAGTACATTCTCACTAACATGCTTGTCATGTGGAAATGATGCTCTTGACTGTTTACCAAATTGACATGCTGCACATACCTTTTGCATTTCTGCAACTTTGAAATTTGGTAGTCCATGGACAATCTCCTTTGACTGCATCATTTTTAGCCTTTGCAAGTTTGCATGTCCAATCCGTTTGTGCCATATCTCTATATCTGCAATAACTCCTGCACCTTTTGCAAACATGGCTGCATTCATTTCAGGAATCTTCACATTTAAGGTGAACATCCTACCCACTTTGTTTTCTTTGGCAACCAATCGTCCATCCTGCTTGTACTCTTCTACATATAATCCATCAGCATTGAACCTGACTTGTAATCCCTGGTCAACCATTTGTCCAACAGTAACCAGATTCTTTGTTATTTTTGGAACATGCAACACATCAGCAAGATGTTTTACCTTCCCGTCCTCCATAGACAATGCTATGTTTCCTGTATGCTCAATAGGATGCGATGTATCATCACCTGTTTCAACATATCCAGGAACTGGCATTTTCTACAAACTACTAAACCATTCTGCATGACTGGTCATGTGATTTGAAGCACCTGAATCAACATACCAGACATTATCATTCGATTTTGAAACACCAACAGACATCGTATTCATCATGTGATGTTGAACCATAAACAGCTTCTCAGAATCATCTGCACTTGTGGATGCATAGTTGTTTTGCTACCTTCTGTTATTTTGATTCTTTAACCTGCAATCACGTTCAAAGTGTCTAGGTTTACCACAATTCCAGCATCCTTTACTATCATTACCTGAATCATTCCTTTGGAAGTTTCTGCGACCTCTTTGGCTCCCCCTGCCTCGAAACTGTCCTCTTCCTCCTGCATGATTATGTTGTTGACCTTGGTCTTGGTTACTGTTTCCTCTTCCACTTCCAAAACCTCTACCTCTGCCTCTTCCTCTGCTAGAGTAGAATACCTACTCAGAGCTGGGCTTTCCTTGGGAGTTTGAGTCCTCACCAAGATTCTTTTCTTCAATAATCAGCATAGATACCAGATCAACAAAATTCGAAATATTTTTGCTGGTCTGTATGGAAGTTCTGAACTGCTTATATGCAGCTCCTAAACCACGAAGGCATACTTCCACCTTATCATCATCATCTACATTCATGCCAATAGATGAAAGTGACTCACATATGCCTTTGATTTTAAGAGTGTTGTCACTTACCGACATGCTCTTCTTTTCCAGTGTATGCAGCTCGTTCTTGAGTTGCAATTTTCGTGCCTTTGTATTAGTCTCATACAAAGTGACCAAGCTGTTCCAAGCCTCTTTTGGAGTCTTGGCATCCTGTATGTGTCCAATCATGCTATCCTATATGCTAATAGATAGCCAATACATTACCTTTCATGCTCCTTGAGTCCATTCCTCATATGCTCTTAAATGATCTACAGTCCGATTCCTTTCTGGTAACTTTGGAGCATTTTCATTCTCTCCTTCGATGTACTTCCAATAGCCTTTTCCCATCAGGAAATTCGTCATTCTGAATCTCCAAGCATGGAAGTTGTTCTTGTCTAGCTTATCGCTCATAAGCTGACTCATTCCATCTGCGTTTGCCATTTCTGCAACAATTCACAACACTGCAAAATACTACAAGCAACAGTTCTGCTTGAACACTATTGCACTATGACGTGACATTTCGATCTCAGAAAAACACAGTTTTTGTGTATCAACAGTACACGGAATCGCTTGAAATTCTGGATCTGGAATATATGAGTGTCGCAGAACACAACGCAGGTTACAGTTTCTGAAACTGACCTGGTTTTTCTATGGGCCCCACCTTGCGGGCTCGAAAGGGAGGTCGAGATTGCTACCTTCACGGTGATTTTCGTAGCAAATAGAGGCCGTTTGTGAAATCGCGTTTTCTCCACGCCTTGCCACGTAGTCTTCACCGTCGCCTTCTCCACGAGCTCTCTACAGCCACGCTGGCTCTGATACCATGTCACGAGGAAGGAGATAAGGAAGAGAGCTCACACACACACTCTCACTCTCAAGGAGAAGCACACACACAGATTGAGGCAAGGAAGAATGATATTCTTCTTCTTCTTCTATTACATAAAAGGAATGTACAAGAATGACCTAAAAACAAGAATACAACAAGTGCAATATATAAAGATCAGTACATACGAAAAAACCTAATATCCACGAATGAGTGAGCTGGCAAGAAACAAATGTGCCATCACTCTCGGTAGATAAATCTAATAAAGCTCAATGAAGTATCCCTGACATATATCGGTATGACCACTATACATGTCAGAGAAACGGAAAACTGGTACGTGTCATCTTGGATCATCACATGTTGAGCTTGATATCTCAACAAATCCCTCATCTTGTCATAGAAGAGCTTAGCCTCGGTGGTCCCAAAGGAAAGGACAACCACAACCAAATGTTGTGTGCAGGTCGAGGTAAAGGAAGAAACTCGAGGAGGCTCAAGAGGAAAAGGAAGATGTCACAACCACTCCAACTACAATCAAAGCAATTCGGAAGACAACAAGGATGCATCAAATGCCAACACACAAGGAAGAGGTCGAGGTAGAAGTAGAGGAAGAGGCCGAGGCTACTACAATTCTCATAAAGGTATAACATGCTATCATTGTGGTAAAGGAGGACACTATGCTAGTGATTGTTGGTTGAAGAATGGAAGACCAAATGGAGGCAATCAAAGGAACCAAAGCAACTATGCAACCACCTCAAGTGAAGGAAGCAAGGACACACTACTTGCAATGAGACATGAGTATAGAAGCTCTTGTGAAGATGACAAAAAATGGTACATTGATTGAGGTTGTAGTAACCATATGTCATGCCAAGGAAGTTTGTTCACTAATCTCCAGGTACCAAGTGGAAAAGGATGTGTTGAAACAGGTGATGATACTCAACACATGATTAAACATATTGGAGATATAAGGCTTGGAGATACAAGTAGAGCAAAGGTATTATCTAATGTTCTTCATGTTCCTACAATTTCAAAGAACTTGATTTCAGTAGGACAAATGGTAGAGAAGGGTTATCATGTCATATTCAATGAGAATGGGTGCTTCATAAAGAATCCAAAGGAAGGCTTCAAGGTAGAAGAGAAGGAAGGATGTTCACTTTGGACGTCCAACATCCACATGGAAAGGTCATGTACATTCAATGTGGGAACAAGAAGATTTCTGAGCTGGACCTATGGCACAAAAGAATAGGACACATCAACATTCCAAAGTTGAACGACATGAGCAAACATGAAGTGGTAAGAGGTCTTCCAAAATTTAATAGCATTGGACTACATGAGTTATGTGAAGCTTGTAAACTAGGAAAGCAAACGACGCAGCCATTTAAAAGGAGCAATTATGTGGCTCCAAATGTCTTGACTTGATACATACGGATGTATGGGGACCAACCCAAGAGGCATCAATGGCTGGTAATAGATTTTTTGTCACCTTCATTGATGATCACTCAAGAAAGGTATGGATGTTTTGTATGAAGCAAAAATTAGAGGTGTTTTCTATATTCAAAAGATTCAAAGTTGAAGTTGAAAAAGAAACAGGAAGGTCTTTTAAAACCTTAAGGTTCGATGGTGGAGGAGAATACTTCTCCAAAGAATTTTCAGATTTTCTACAAGAGAATGGGATGAAAAGGCAATTCACTTGTAGGTATACATCACAACAAAATGGAGTAGCTGAGAGAAAAAATAGGCAAATTGCTGAAATTGCAAGATGCATGCTCAACGAGATGAAGGTACCATTGTACTATTGGGCTGAAGCTACCACAACCGCCATTTACTTGATGAATAGGTGCACAACATTGGGAATACATCACGTGACTCTAGAAGAGGTATATTTTAGTAAGAAACTTGATCTTACACACCTCAAAGTGTTTGGATGTGTTTGCTTTGTTCACATTCCACAAGAAGTTAGAACAAAGATGAAACCAAGATAAAGAAAATGCATTTTCATTGGCTACTCGATGGAGCAAAAAGGATACAAGTGCTACAACCCTAGAACAAAGGAATTAAGAGTCACGCGAGATGTGTTCTTTGATGAACTAAGACGGTGGTATGAAGATAAAGGAAAGGAAAAGATTCTTGAAGAAGATTGTGATGAGTATGCAAGAACAAATCAAAGAGAAGTTCAACAATCAAGCACAAAGGTTTCAGGTCCAGAGGCATCTACATAAAATGAAGAATGTTCAACATGGAGGGGGAGTCATTCTTTGTCTCCAAATTCAGCTCATACTAGAGCCGAAGAAGCAAGTGCTACTCCAAACAGTGAGGTAGATGCAAGTGAAGAAGAATGTGAAGAGGTAATCACTCCGATGGTAAAGCTAAATAGGTTAAAGAAGCAACTCTCTAAAGGCAATTAAAGAAGATCTTCAAGGACAAGGTATCCAACTCAAAGTTTGAGTTATGATAGTTTTATGGCGACACATTTTGCATACATGATGCAAGTTATCAAAGACAAAGAGCCTGAGACATATGAAGAAGCTTGCACAATAAAGGAATGGAAGCAAGCTATGAAAGAGGGGATCAAAGCTCTCAAAGGTAATCACACATGTTGGTGTAAATCACAAGCCTACACATTTGGCTTGAAAGATATCTTGAAGATCTTACATATGTGAAGAAGCATAGGAACCATTGCTAGTGGTTAATTACCACTTTATCTCATTGTAAAAGTCAAATTGACTTGGAATCTCTTGTGATCACCTACCAAAAGGATTCATGGAAAAGTTAGTTGTTTGATTGAAGAAATATCTCCTAGTATATAGGAGCTTGATCATAGGGAGCCAAAAGTTTGAATTTGAATTCAAATTTTTACTCATTCCTTATAAAAATGGACGTGAAAAGTCGTGGGTAGAGATGATCACTCCCGAGCTTCTTATTACTGATTTTTGAGTGTGTGTGTGTGTGTGAGGACTACACTCTAGCCCACACCTTTGTACACCATTTGGCAATGAAGCTCATGCCAATGGAGTTGTATACAAGTGTTTATTAATACATACATTCACATTGTCCATCTCTGAGTTCTCTGTTAGTCTACTCAAAAGTTTGCCAACTTGTGAAGGGCATATCTCGGTCAATTCGTCACCAAAGTCAGTGATTCAAAGCTTGTTGGATTCAGATTGAAGTTATCTACATGCTATCAGAGTTTGAAGAGATTCTATTCAGGCATTTTGGAGAAATTTGTGTCGAGGTGATCTCTGGTCATTGTCTGCTACAGTCCTAAAAAGTCGGGGGTATATCTTAACTTGCTAAATTGATTTCTCTTAGCATAGTTTATCTTTTTACATCATTTCACTTGGAATAGGTAGCTTACTAAGCTAATTTGATACCCCTAAAAGGAAGTTTTCCAATTCCTATTGAGTTGGTCATACTGAGCAAAATACCCAGCAGGTATCAAGACATAAATAGAAGGTTTCTTGAGTTTGTGAGTTTCAAAGGTATCTGTTTTGATATAATCATAGAACACATCATTTCCAAAGTACATAGGAAATTTTATGGTGTCATTGGAAAGCTACAAAGGTCTAGTTATAAAGTTTGAAGCAAAAGAGGGTTGGTACAAAGCAGGGTTTAGCAGTACCTACTCAGTCTCTTGGAGCATCCATCCATCTTTCCCAACAGTGGTATTAGAGCAAGTTAAGGTAAAATGGGAGATGGTTTTCCTTCATTTATTGATAAATTGGACAGGAACAATTATCAAGCATGGTCTCTAAGGATGAAGACCTACTTACAAGAAAGGAGTCTCTATGGATACATCTCAGGAGATGAGGAATTGCCCTCATTCAAAACAAGAGGATTACCAACTAAGGAAGAACATGAAAGGCTCAACACATGGTGTGCTGAGGATGCATTGGCAAGGTCTTATTTACTCAAATCTATATTTGATTTTCTTTTGCCACATATTAGAAATTGTAAGACATCCCAAGAGACTTGGGAAACCCTTTCATCTTATTTTTCCTCCAACACAAGGGCTAGAAAAAATCAGTTGTGGATTGAATTTACAACATTAAGGAAACAACCTAAGCAAGCTGATTCAAAATTTGTGAACAAGATTAAAGATGTAGCAGATCAGTTAGCAAGCATAGGAGAAGAGATTGAAGAAGAATAGATTGTAAGGCAAGTGATCAATGGGATCAAGGCTGATGACAAATGGGAAAGCTTCACCATTGCTATGGATCTTTACATGGACATGCACACTCCAGATCTTACAACTCTCATGGGACAATTGTTTACTCATGAAGCAAAGCTCAACAAGAATGGAGACACATCCAAAGGTAATAACTCTTTTGCCCTTTACAATGATAAGAAGTCTAAAGATAAAGGCAAGAGCAAGAAGGTGGAAGATGAAGGTTCTACCTCCCAAGCCAACTATGCAGGGAGAGGTAGATCATCAAGAGGAAGGGGCAGAGGAGGTAAGCAAGGTAGGGGGAGATCTTATAACTCCTCACCATGCAACATTTGTGGTTTATCAAATCATACTACAGATGAGTGTTTCAGGAATCACAAGAATCAGAGAGGAAGAGGATATCAAAGAGGTGGATACTCACAGTCAAGAGGTAGATTCAACCATCACCAAGGCTACAACAATAACTACAACAACAACTACAACAATAATTACAATGGCAACTGCCAAGGAGGATTCAAATCCAGGAAGGATTACAACAACTACACACAAGAGCACGATGACTCTCTTCTAATCATGAACATGACTTCAAAGTCAGGTACAAATGATGAACACCTATTCTACATTGACTCAAGATGCTCAAATCATGTGGCTGGCAATGTAGCACTACTCTCTGATCTTGAGGAACCAAAAGATAAGCATCAAATCCAAACAGGTGATGACACAAAGCATTCAGTAGTTAAAGTTGGAAATTTAAGACTTGTGATGGAAATGAGAATTTGTTGAGCAGGGTACTCTATGTACCAACCATTACCAAAAACTTGATGAGTGTTGATCAGATTGTGGAGAAAGGTTTGCAGGTTAGATTCAACCAATATGGAGCATTTGTGGAGGATTCAAGGCATGGGTTCAAGAGGATTGCTACAGGAGAAAAATCAGGTAGACTTTTCACCTTTGAGTTAGAAGATACAAAGAATATTGCACTATACAGTTATAAAGATCAAACACTTTCAGAGCTTGAGATTTGGCACAAAAGGTTAGGACACATAGGAGAAAGAACCTTGAAACAAATGTGCAGGGACCAATGTGTGCTTGGGATACCCAATGTATCCAAGCAACATATGATTTATAAGTGTGGTGCTTGTCAATTTGGGAAGTCTCATAGGTTACCCTTCTCAAAGAAAGGATACATGCATGAAGACTACCTAGAGATTGTCCACACAAATGTATGGGGACCAAGCAAAGACCCCTCTGTCTCAGGATCAAGGTACTATGTGTCTTTCATTTATGATTATAGCAGATGGACTGTATTGTACTTCATGAAGCACAAGGATGAGGTATTTAATTGCTTTAAAAAATATCTTGCACTAGTTGAAAATCAGACAAGAAGGAATTTGAAAAGGTTAAGGTCAGATGGAGGAGGTGAGTACTTCTCCAATGAATTTGAAGACTTCTTGCAGGACAGAGGCATTAAAAGAGAAATAACCACAAGGTATTCACCTGAACAGAATGGGGTAGCTAAGAGAAGAAATAGATTAATTGTTGAGATAGCTAGGTCTATGTTGAATGAAAAAAAGTTACCTAACTATCTATGGGCAGAAAGTGTTTCTACTGCCACTTACCTCATAAACAGGTTACCATCTAAGTCTCTTGATGGTATGACACCCTATGAAGCATGGCATGGTAAGAGAACCTCACTTGATAATTGCAAAATATTTGGATGTCTAGCATATGTACACATTCCTTCTCAGATAAGAGGTAAGCTAGACCCAAAGGCTGAAAAATGCATCTTTATTGGGTATGATTTAAATAAAAAAGGTTACAGGTTTTATAATCCTACCAATAAGGGATTCATGATAAGCAGAGATGTTGTCTTTGATGAAAATGATTCTTGGTATGAGAATGAATGTAGGAAGGTTAAATTACCCTATGATTTGGAAGAGGAATTTCCAAGTCTTACAAAGGAGGAACCTACTCAGAATGAAGACTCAAGTTGAGATGATGAAAATACTATCAATCTTGAAGAATTCAAAGCATGGAAGTCCAAAGGCAAAATGAAGATGAAGAAACTTGAAGACATACCTGAATCCTCAACTCAACCATTCAGAAGATCACAAAGAGAAAGCAAAAAACCTATCAGATATGGATATGATACATATCTTGTTACTAAACATTCTGTTTATCTTGCCACAGATTTGTCAAATGAAGAATCAGGATCATATGAAGAAGCAATAACTAAATCAGAATGGAAAGAAGCTATGGATGAGGAGATTGAAGCACTCAAAGAGAGTGACACATGGGAGTTAGTACCTAAGAAGGACTCCATGAAGGTAATAGGATCCAGATGGATCTATAAGCTTAAAAGGAATTCTGATGACACAATTAATAGGTACAAAGCCAGATTGGTAGCTAAGGGTTTTGCACAAACCCAAGGCATTGACTATGAGGAGACATTCTCACCTGTGGCCAAGATGCCAACCATCAGAGTGTTGGTAAGTGTGGCTGCATCAAAAAATTGGAATATGTACCAATTGGATGTCAAGAATGCTTTCTTGAATGGATGGATTTCAGAGGAGGTATATATGTCACAACCTCCTGCCTATGAGGACCCTAACAAGGTAACATATGTTTGCAAATTAAAAAAGGCTTTATATGGATTGAAGCATGCACCTAGGGCATGGAATTATAGGTTAACTACATACCTCCAAGACCAAGGTTTTGTCAGGAGCAAGGCAGATACTTCTCTGTTCATTAAGAGAAGTAATTCAGAGGTAATATACCTTTGTGTTTATGTTGATGACATCATCATTAGAAGTAATGATGTCAATGGAATTAGATATATCAAAAGTCAAATGATGAAGGAATTCAAGATCAATGATCTTGGTCTATTGAAGTATTTTTTGGGACTTGAATTAGTCTACACTAATTCAGGGATATACATCACTCAGAAAAAATACATACAAGATATGTTGAAGAAGTTTCACTTGCAGGATGCCAAAGTAGCAAGCACTCGAATGGAGATAAACCTTAAACTAAGTGCCCATGAAGGTGATGAAGTCAATGACATTACAGGCTATCAAAGTATGGTGGGTAGCTTGAACTATGCTACCTTAACAAGGATAGATATTGCATATGGAGTTAGTGTGCTAAGTCAATTTATGCACAAGCCAAGGATTTGTTAACTAAAACTTTGGATGGAACCAAACTTTGCAGGTTCAAAGCCATGATTGGATTGCAAGATATACTTGAAGATTGAAGATGAAGACCAAGCCAAAATGTTTGGCTTGAGGGGGAGCTGTTGGTGTAAATCACAAGCCTACACATTTGGCTTGAAAGATATCTTGAAGATCTTACATATGTGAAGAAGCATAGGAACCATTGCTAGTGGTTAATTACCACTTTATCTCATTGTAAAAGTCAAATTGACTTGGAATCTCTTGTAATCACCTACCAAAAGGATTCGTGGAAAAGTTAGTTGTTTGATTGAAGGAATATCTCCTAGTATATAGGAGCTTGATCATAGGGAGCCAAAAGTTTGAATTTGAATTCAAATTTTTACTCATTCCTTATAAAGATGGACATGAAAAGTCGTGGGTAGAGATGATCACTCCCGAGCTTCTTATTACTGATTTTTGAATGTGTGTGAGGACTACACTCTAGCCCACATCTCTACACCATTTGGCAATGAAGTTCATGCCAATGGAGTTGTATAAAAGTGTTTATTAATACATACATTCACATTGTCCATCTCTAAGTTCTCTGTTAGTCTACTCAAAAGTCTGCCAACTTGTGAAGGGCATATCTCGGTCAATTCTTCACCAAATTCAGTGATTCAAAGCTTGTTGGATTCCGATTGAAGTTATCTACATGCTTTCAGAGTTTGAAGAGTTTCTATTCAGCCATTTTGGAGAAATATGTGTCGAGGTGATCTCTGGTCATTGTCTGCTACAGTCCTAAAAAGTCGGGGGTATAACTTAACTTGCTAAATTGATTTCTCTTAGCATAGTTTACCTTTTTACATCGTTCGACTTGGAATAGGTAGTTTACTAAGCTAATTTGATACCACTTAAAGGATGTTTTCCAATTCCTACTATGCTGGTCATACTGAGCAAAATATCCAGCAGGTATCAAGACATAAATAGAAGGTTTTCTTGAGTTTGTGAGTTTCAAAGGTATCTGTTTTGATCCAATCATTGCACACATCATTTCCAAAGTACATAGGACATTTTATGGTGTCATTGGAAATCTAAGGAGGTCTAGTTATCAAGTCTGAAGCAAAAGAGGGCTGGTACAAAGCAAGGTTTAGCAGTACCTACTCAGTCTCTTGGAGCATCCATACAACTTTCCCAACAATACATGGGAGCTAGTGCCAAAGAAAGAAGGTATGAAGATTTTTTCCAAACAAATGGGTGTTTAAAGTAAAGAGGAATGCTGATGGTTCACTAGCTAGATATAAAGCTAGAATACTTGCCAAAGGATTTAAACAATTACAAGGCCATTATATCAACTCGACATCAAAAATGCATTTCTTAATGGAGAACTACAAGAAGAGGTATGCATGCATCAACCAGTTGGATTTGAAGATGAAAACCATCCACACTTTTGTTTGCAGGTTGAAAAAGGCACTTTATGGCATGAAGCAAGCACCAAGAACATGGAATCAGAGATTGGTAGAATATCTAACTAAGTGTGGATACAACCCAAGTAGTGCAGATCCTTCTTTGTACATGAAGAAGAAAGAAAATAGAGAGGTATATATTTGCATATACGTCCATGACCTCATCATAAGAGGAAATGATGTTACAAGGATTAAAGATATCAAAAGGAATCTTGGTAATGAGTTTAAAATTTCAGATCTTGGGGAGCTGAAAATATTTTTTAGGAATTGAAGTTATTTATGGAAAGAGTGGCATCTTGATGCAAAGGAAGTACTTGTTGGATGTTCTTTTCAGATTTGGAATGAGTGGATGCAAACCACTCACTCAACCCATGGACACAAATACAAAGATTTGTTCAAATGATGGAGAACCATTGGAAGATGTAACGACATACAGAAGCATTGTAGGATCATTAATCTATGCAAATATTACATGACCTAATTTATCTTATGTTGTTGTTGTACTTTCTTAGTTTATGCAAGCCCCGATAAGTGAACACTTAAATTCAGCCAAGAGAGTGTTGAGATACATAAAGCATACAGTTAATCATGATTTGTTTTACAAGTTTGATGAAGAACTATAGGTCAAAGGCTTTAGCGATGCTGATTGGGCAGGTTCAAAGGAAGATAGAAGATCAACCTCAGGTGATGTGTTCATGATAGTTAGCAAACCTATCACATGGAGCTCAAAGAAACAACCGACTGTTGCACTTTCATCCATGGAGGTTGAATATGGAGGATTAGCATTTGCCACATGTGAAGCAATGTGGTTTAAAAAAGCTTTTGGCTGATCTTGGAGTGCAAGTTGGAACCATCCCTATATATGGTGATAACATGTTAAGTATTTACTTGGCAAGCAATCCTATGTTTCATGCAAGGAGCAAGCACATAGAGGTCCGCTACCATTATGTAAGGGAGAAGGTATTGAGCAAAGATGTGGAGATAAAGTTCATCAGAACCAAAGAGCAGGTTGCAGATATGTTTACAAAGTTCTTGGATGCTTCCAAACTCAAAGGTTTCAAGGATGTGATAAATTTGCAGGACATGGATGAAGATAACTCCCAAATGAGCTTGAGGTGGAGTGTTGAAGATAAATGTACAAGCTCATTTTCATATGAGCCAAGATTAGATAAATTTACCAAATATAAAGATAAAGAAAAAGTAGAGAAAAAAAAAGAAAAAAATAATAAAAGAAAAAGTCTAGTCAAAATTAAGGATGAGTAAGAGATACAATATCTTTCCTTATAGTTAGTAGCATGTAGTGGAGAAAGTGGTGAGTTAAGAAGAAGGCACAAACTTCTTAACATGATCATTGGTTATAAAAGTAAAGTGGTAGCACATTCAAAACAAGGAGAGAAAGAGGCAAGAGCTCTCAGTAGTCAGATCTAGCCATTTTGCCATTTTTTCTTCCCTTAGACGCCTTCCAATCGCATGTCAGTTTGTACACAACTCTGTTGTGGAGCTCATATCTCAGCGTATATGTAGCCATTTCTTGTGTTTAAACATTCATTTGAAAGCTTATCTTGTTTAATTTCAACATAGCAAATATCATTTTGAAATCTTATACAATTTGTGAGATATCAGTGAAAGAGTGAAGTCTAGTTTTATAGTATACCTATATAGACAAGTAATCTATTTTGGTTGGTTAAGTTTCCCAACCAAAACATATCCAAATTGCTTGATTTTTGTCTTGCTGGAAAGCTGGTGGCAAATACTTTCATTATCCCAAATATCTGAGCCAGAACTTTTATACTTTGTGAGATATCTATCAGAGAGTAAAGTCTAGTTTTATAGTATACTTATGTGTGTAGGTGGTCTATTTTGTTCAGTTGACTTTCCCAACCAAGACGCATTGAAATTACTTGTTTTTTAGCTTGTTGGAAAGCTATTTGTGTCTACTTTCCTTCTACCAAATATATTTCTCAAAGGATATATATTCAGAGAGTTATCAGTCTGAGAGTGAAGCTCAGTTCTTTAGCATACCTATGTGGATAGGTAGTTCATCTTTGTCAGTTGTCTTTCTTAATCAGAACTTGTCCAAATTAAGTTATTTATAGCTTGTTGGAAAGCTCTCTTTGTCTACTTTGATTTACTAAAGTCTCAAGTCGATTTGAGTTTTGTATTGAGAGCAACAAGCTATCTAAGGTGTAGCTGTTTGTCTAAGTGTTGGACATACAAGGTTTCACTACACATTTCCGTCGCGTATAGGAGAACTCTTTCTCCACAATGTAGGAACAATGATGAGCCATGTAACTATCATACATCAATCTTTGCACTGAAATTTGCATCCTTTGAGATCTTCTTCGTCGTGGGTCACTTCTCCTTGTATCATCTACATGTGCCTTTCTTACTCTTGGAATCCTTATAGAGGGCAATCCAAGTTCCTCATCAAGGCTCTTTTTTGAACTGCCTGGATCTCCATCAATGTCTTCAAAAATTGTAGATGTTTTACTACTAGTAGAAATCTTTTCTTTATCTTTCATTGATGTTGTTGATGAATTTGCTAGACAGAAATTTCCATGCAATCTTCCACTCCATGGATTTGAGTTGGAACTATTACTTGGTGATGCATCAGGTCCACTCAAAACTTGCGATTCTACACTTGATTTTTCAACATTTCCTTTTTCATTTGAGTCAAGACTAAGTCCTTTGGCATCTACATAGAGGCTTGAAATTTCATCAAACACCACATCTTTGCTTACCTTTAGCTGTCTGTGAGTGGGTTATAGCATTTATATCCTTTTTTCATCAAGGAAGTACCCAATGAAGATGCTTTTTTCTTCCTTTGGATAAACCTTCATCCTCAACTCATATGGAACATGTACATATGCAATACGACCAAATACTTTAAGAGGGGCTTTTGATCTATAAGCTTCTCTTCATATGTAACTTGATGTACAACAATAGTCTGAGTTCTGTTCATGATGTATATAGTAGTGTGTAAAGCTTCTACCCAATAACAATGAGGCATATTCTTCTTAGCCATCAATGTTCTCGCTATTTTTGCAATATGTTTGTTTTTGTGTTCAACAATGCCATTCTATTGTGGTGTGTACCTACACAAAAATTGTCATCGAATTCCATGATGTTTTCGAAAGCTACTAAAATCATTTGACATGTATGTGCACCTCCTTCATTAGATATTAATGTTTGAATATACTTCCCTATCTACTTTTCCACCATAGCCTTAAACTTCTAGAAGTGAGTGGACACCTCACTTTTATCTTTCATGAAATATAGCCGTACTCTTCATGTATGGTCATCAATGAAAGTAACATAAAACCTGCAACCGCCCATAGATGTGGTCTTTAGAAGAACCCAAACATCTCTATGTACTATTTCAATAACATTCTAACAAATGTGCTTATCATTAAAAAATGATGCTCTTGTTTGTTTACCAAATGGACATGTTTCATATACCTTTTGCATCTTTGCAACCTTGAAATTTGGTATTCCATTGACAACCTCCTTTGAATCCATCAATTTTAGCATCTGCAAATTTGCATCTCTAATTTGTTTATGCCATGTCTCTATATCAGCAATAACTCTTGTACCTTTTGTAGACATGGCTACACTCTTTAAGGAATTTTCACATTTAATGTAAACATCCTATCCACTTAGTTTCCTTTGGCAATCAATCTTCCATCCTGTTTGTACTCCTCTACATATAACCCATTAGCATTGGACCTGACTCGTAATCCCTGTTCAACCATTTTTCCAACATAATCCAAACTATTTGATATATTGGGAACATGCAGCACATCGACAATATGTTTTACCTTCCCATCCTTTATAGATACTGCTATGTTTCCTATATGCTCGATAGGATGTGATGTGTCATCACCTATTTCAACTTATCTTGGAACGAGCAATCCTTTCAACCTATTCTACATGACTGATCATGTGATTTGAAGCACATGAATCAACATACCAAACATTACTATTTGATTTCAAAACATCAGCAGGCATTGTATTCATCATATGATGTTGAACCATGAACAACTTCTCTGAATCAACTACACTTGTGGATGCATAGTTGTTTTGTTGTCTTTCTTATTTTTATTCTTCAACTTCGATCACGTTCAAAGTCTCGAGGATTACCACAATTCCAGCATCCTTTAGTGTCATTACCTGAATCATTTCTTTGGAAATTTATGTGGCCTCTTTGGCTCCCCTTTCCTTGAAACTCTCCTCTACGTCCTCCATGATTTTGATGTTGATCTTGGTCTTGTTTACTATTTCCTCTTCCACTTTCAAAACCTCTAGCTTTTCCTCTTCCTCTACTAGAGTAGAATACCTTCTTAGAACTAGATTTTCCTTGGAAGTTTGAGTTTTCACCAAGATTCGTTTCTTCAATAATCAGCATGGACATCAGATCAGCAAAATTCAAAATATTTTCCATGGCCTGTATAGAAGTTTTGAACTGCTTATATGCAACTTCTACACCACAAAGGCATACTTCCACCTTATCATCAACATCTACATTCATGCCAATAGATGCAAGTGAATCACAGATGCTTTTGATTTTCAAGGTGTAGTCACTTACCAACATGCCATTTTTCTCCATTTTTATATGCCAAAAAGGCACACTTCCACCTTATCATCAGCGTCTACATGAATGCCAATAAATGCAAGTGAATCACATATGGTTTTGATTTTCAATTGTAGTCACTTACCAACATGCCAAACTATTCCAAGCCTCTTTCAGAGTCTTGGCATCTTGTATGTACCCAATCATGCTATCCTATATTCTAACAGATAGCCAATATATTACCCTTTGTGCTCCTTGATTCCATTATTCATATGCTCTTAACTTGTCTGTAATCTGATTCCTCTCTAGTAACTGCAGAGTGTTTTCGTTCTCTACTTCGATGTACTTCTTGTAGCCTTTTCACATTAACAAATTCATCATTCTGAATCTCCAAGCATGGAAGTTGTTCTTGTCTTACTTATCGCTCAGACATTGACTCATTCCATCCGTGTTTGAATAACAATTCTATAGCAATTCACAACACTACAAAAGCATTACAAGGAGTACTGTTTGAACACTGTCGCACTATGATGTGATAGTTTGATCTTAGAAAAGCATAGTTTTCATGTATCAAAAGTACACGAAATCACTTGAAATTCCGGATCACGAATGTTTGAGTGTTTTCAAATAGGACAAAACTTACAATTTTTAAAACTGACCTTCATGCTAAATTTCATAGAAATTTGAGGCCATTTGTGAATCAGACTTTCTCCATGTCTTTTCATGTACTCTTCACTCTTAGCATTCTCCATGAGCTCTCTACAACCAGATTGGCTGTCATACCATGTCACAAGGTAGGAGATAAGGAAGAGAGCTCAGTCACACCCTCTCGCACTCAAAAAGGAGCACACACACAGATTGAGGCAAAGAAGAATCATCATCTTCTTCTTCTATTACATAAAAGGAATAAAACAAAAATACAAAAAGTGCAATATATAAAGAATAGTACATAAGAAAATCCTAATGTTCGCGAATGAGTGAGTTGAGAAGAAAACAAATGTGCCATCACTCTCGATAGATAAATCTAGTAAAGCTCAATGAAGTATCCCTGACATATATCGACATGAACACTATAGATATCACAGAAATAAAAAAGTGATACGTGTCATCCAGGATCATCACATGTGGAGCTTGATATCTCAACACTTATCAGCCTCCATTGTCTCCTAGGGCTACCACCCCTTCCTCTCCCAACTATTCACCCTCTCTCAATGCTCCCCTTTAGAGTCCCAATTGGTCACTTGTTGGTTCTCCTATGCAACCCTAGACTGCACCTAATCCCTTTGATGTTCCTAACCTCGCTTCCCTTCTCATCCCTGTGAAGAGATGGATAGGTATGTGCTTGACGATGAAGAGGTGTTGCAAAATCCTTGATCTACACCAGCCAAATGAACTCCAGGAGTATATGGTGGGCCCTTTTAGCTTGCCAATGGATGTATTAGACACCCTATGTACCTTGGAAGATCACTCTCAAAAAGATAGATCAAAATAGATAAGTTGGAGTTAGCTCAGAGGTGAAAACTTGCTATTCTTGGTTCATACACCTGTCTAGTGTTTTACATAATTCTCTGAGCACAGCAGCAATTAGCTTAATTCCTCTTGGGGAAGTCTAGGCAACTTAAAGAGCTAACTTTCAAGAGTAATCTCATAAAAAGTAATGAACCACACACTGAGAATGAGTTTTAACAACTGATGACATCATCCCAATTTTCACGGGCTGCTACAGTTTGAGACCAGTGAGCAGAAAAATCAACATAACTCAAAATGTAGGAATCCAATGATTATGAAAATTTGTATCGCTATACTAGATAGTAAGCGGAATCCAACAAGCATTACATCACTGAATTTGGATAAGTAACCATTGCGAAATGGCTCTGACAAGGTGCATGAAAAAGTCGGGTACCTGACAGAGAAGTGAAGATGAACAGACCCTGTTGACTTCAAATGAACATAACTGAAGATTGCAACATCCAAATGACATGAAAATTTGTGAGCATATAGTAGACGTATAGATCTAACTTTACCAAGTTAAATCACTGAAAATGATGCACTAAGATCAGAGAAAACATCTCTGCAAGCTGACTGAGAAAAACTGAGAGTAATGGCAGTGAGTAGTACACTTGACAAGAACATGGAAAGATGAACTCAAATAATCATGAAAATTAAAGTATATTGCTTGTACAATACAATGACTTACTGATACATGTCTGTGCCTTGTAATCACACCTTGATATGGCATAAAGCTCAGCTCTTGGAGGTCTTCACATAGGTCTCTCTAACCACGACTAAAATTGCCATCTATTTATAGTTGAGTTTGGGAGGCTAACTTCCCTCAATCACTCTCCAATCAATCAATGATTGATTTGATTCTCTACCTACCACAAATCACAAATTCATGGCTCCTCTTTCCATTCTTGATCAAGTGGACTCAACCACTTAAGATTCTTTCACTTTTACATTAAGTAAACTCTTCGAAAGTTACAAGAGGTAGTTCACAAGTGAACTTTACATAGTCTTCATTTTAAAGCTTTTTTCATGACTTTGTGGGACTGAAGCCAATACTTAGGCTTGTCATAGACTTGCTCCAACAGCTCCCCCTCAAGCCAAGTATGCTTGAGGTCTTCAATCTTCCAAGATTACCTGCAAACCAATCATAGCCTTGAATTTGCAAAGCTTTGTACCATCCAATGCTTTGGTTAGAATATCTGCACATTGTTGATGAGTGGACACATATGATATTTGAATCTCTTTGCTTAGAACCTTCTCTCGTACATAGTGATAATGAACTTCAATATGTTTAGTCCTTGCATGAAAAATAGGATTAGCAGCTAAGTGAATAGAACTCATATTGTCACCAAAAATAGTTGGAGTTCCAAACTCCAATCCAAGATCTTTGAATAATGTCTTCATCCACATAGCTTCCTAAGTAGCTATGGCAAGACCTCTCTATCTAGCTTCAGTAGAAGAGAGAGCAACTGTGGGTTGCTTCTTGGATGACCATGAAATAAGCTTTGAACCTGCAAAGGTAAGATAACCTAAAGTGCTCCTTCTATCTTCCTTGGAGCCAGCCCAATCTGCATCACAAAATAGCTTCAAACCTAAATCAGATACATAAGGATAATAAAGTCCTTCATTTATGGTTCCTTTGAGATACTTGAGAATCCTTTTGGTAGCATCCATATGTGGTTTCCTTGGTGTGTGCATAAATTGACTTAGCACACTCACACTGTAACATATATCTACTCTTGTCAATGTGGCATAGTTGAGACTACCCACTAGACTTTGATATGATGTGATGTCCTCTATGAGTTCACCTTCATGTGAGCTCAATTTGTGATTGACCTCCATTGGAGTACCTGAAATCTTACAATCTTGCATCTTGAATTTTGCCAACATGTCCTTAATGTACTTCCTTTGAGTGAGAAACAAACCATGATCTTTGTAGACAACTTCCAAACCTAGGAAGTAGGTAAGTGAACCCAAATCACTTATCTTGAACTCTTCTCTCATCTGATCTTTGATCTTCTTCATACCATCTGCATCATTTCTTGTCAATATAATATCATCTACATATACACATAGGTAGATGACCTCGGAATTACTCTTTTTAATAAAGAGTGAAGGATCTGCCTTGCTTGGTTGAAAGCCTTTGTCCTACAAGAATGAACCAAGCCTGAAATTCCAAGCTCTTGGACCTTGCTTGAGACCATACAATGCTTTGTTAAGTTTACACACATAATCAGGATAAACTTAGTTCTCAAAACCAGGTGGTTGTGCCATATATACCTCTTCTGTTATCCAACCATTCAAGAATGCATTCTTTACATCTAGTTGAAGTATCTTCCAATTCTTGGAAGAGGCAATACTAAGCAAAACCCTAATAGTAGGCATCTTTGCCACAGGAGAGAAGGTCTCCTCATAATCAATTCCCTGAGTTTGTGCAAAGCCTTCTGCTACAAGCCTTGCCTTATACCTGTTAATTGAACCATCAGAATTCTTCTTGAGTTTATAGACCCATCTTGAGCCTATTACCTTCATGGATGAAGTCTTGGGCACCAAATCCCAAGTGTTGTTTTCCTCAAGTGCTTCAATCTCTTCCTTCATTGCATGCTTCCATTCTGATTTTGCTTTGGCCTCTTCAAATGATGATGGCTCCTGTTGGTTTATATCTTGTGCTATGTAGATAGAGTGTTTAGTTACTAATGAGGTGTCAAACCCATACCTTTCTGGTTTTTTCTTTTCCCTCATAAGATCTTCTTAGGCCATGATGTGATGATTCTGCCTCATGTCCAAGTTCCTGCAATTTTGCTTTACCTTTAGACTTCCATGCTTTGATCTTTTCCATCTGAGATTCTTCATCATCCTCTGAGCTGTCTTGTTCTTCAATCTTCGGTTGTTCTCTACCAAGCTTTGGAAAATCTTCTTCAAGATTATATGGTAAATTGACCTTCCTGCATGAATCTTCATACCATGAATTGTTCTCATAAAAAACTACATCTCTGCTTACCAAGAATCCTTTGTTGGTAGGGTTGTATAACCTGTAGCCCTTTTGATTGTTGTCATATCCAATAAATACACACCTTTCTGCCTTTGGATCCATCTTGCCTCTAACCTGTGAAGGAACATGAGCAAAAGCAATACATCCAAAAATTTTACAATGATCTAAGCTTGGTCTTCTTCCATTCCAAGCCTCATATGGAGTCATCCCATCAAGGGATTTTGAAGGCAACCTGTTAATCAAGTAAGTGGCTATAGATACAGCCTCAGCCCATAAGTAATTAGGTAAATGCTTTTCATTTAACATAGACCTTGCAGCTTCAACAATTGTCCTATTCCTCCTTTCTGCCACTCCATTTTGCTCAGGAGTGTACCTTGTAGTTACCTCTCTTTTGATTCCTCTTTCTTGAAGAAAAGAATCAAACTCATGGGAGAAGTATTCTCCCCCTCCATCTGACCTTAGCCTTTTTAGTGATTTACCTGTTTGATTCTCCACAAGAGCCAAATATCTTTTGAAACATGAAAAAACTTCATCTTTGTGTTTCATAAAGAATAGGATAGTCCATCTACTGCAATCATCAATAAAGGAAACATAATACCTTGATCCAGATATTGAAGCTTCTTTGCTAGGTCCCCATACATCTGTATGAACCAACTCCAAGAGATCTCCATGCATATAACCTTTCTTCATGAATGATAACCTGTGAGACTTTCCAAATTGACATGCACTACACTTATAAATCATATGTTGTTTTGACAAATTAGGAAGTCCAAGTACACTTTGGTCCCTGCAAATTTGCTTTAATGACCTTTCACCAATATGTGCTAACCTTTTGTGCCATACTTCCAATTTTGTGAGTGTCTGACTACCATAATTAAAGAGAGCAATGTTTCTAGTGTCGTGTAATTCAAATGTGAACAATCTACCTGTCTTTTCACCTTTTGCAATTCTTCTGAATCCTTGACTTGAATCTTCAACAAATGCTCCTGCTTTTGTGAACCTGACTTGCAACCCTTTCTCTACTATCTGCCCAACACTTATCAAATTCTTTGTAATGGTAGGGACATAGAGTACCTTACTGAGTAGGTTGATGTTTCCATCAGGTGCTTTGACATTGCCTATTTTCTCCACAGGATGTTTTGTATCATCTCCTGTTTGTACCTCGTGCTTATTCCTTGGATCTTCTAAATCTGATAGGAGTGCCACATTTCCTGCCACATGATTTGATCAACCTGAATCTATGTAAAAAAAATGCTCATCAGATTTACCTTGTGGCATAGCCATGTTCATGATCAATAATGAATCCTCTTTGTTTGAGTCTTCTGTGTAGTTATTGTAGTCTCTCCTTCCTTTGTAGCCTCCTTGATAGTTTGAATGATTGTAGTTGCTGTAGTTGCCATGGTAGTTGTTGAACCTTCCTCTTGAGTAGCCATAACTTCCTCTATTGTATCCTCTGCCTCTTTGATTCCTGGAATTCCTAAAGCAATTTTCAGTTGTATGATTAGTTAATCCACAAATAGAACATGAGTTGGAGTCTTGGGATCTCCCCCTGCCTTGTCTACCTCCTCTTCCTCTACCTCTGCCATGTCTTCCTCTACCTTTAGAGATTTCTCCATTTTTTATAAGCTTTGCCTCTTGGGTAAGTAGTTGTCCAATGAGAGTATTGAAATCAGGTACATGCATGTCCATGTACAAATCCATAGCTGTGGTGAATGCTTCCCACTTGTCATCTGCCTTCAAGCCATTGATGACCTGCCTTACAATTTGCTCTTCATCTATTACCTCTCCAATGCTTCCCAACTGATCTGCTATGTCCTTGAGCTTTGTGACAAAATCAGTCACATTTTGTTTGGGAGCCTTCTTGAGAGTTGTGAAATCAAGCCATAGTTGATGCTTCCTAGCTTTAGTACTTGAAGAAAAGAAAGCTTCAAGTGCATCCCACACTTCCTGAGACGTCTTACAACTTCTAATGTGAGGCAACAAAAAATCTGAGATAGAGTTGAGGAGATAAGACCTTGCAAGTGCATCCTTGGAGCACCATGTGCTCAATCTTTCTTGCTCTTCTTGTGTTGATTGACTTTTGTTCCTGAAACTTGGCATAACTTCATCTCCAGCCACATAACCATATAAACTTCTACCTTGGAGATAGGCTTCCATTCTTAATGACCAAGCTGAGTAGTTACCTCTGTCTAATTTGTCAATTGATGAAGGAAATCCATCTGCCATGTTGTCCAACCTTGCTCTGATACCACTGTGAAGAGATGGATAGGTATGTGCTTGAAGATGAAGAGGTGTTGCAAAATCCTTGATCTACACCAGCCAAATGAACTCCAAGAGTATATGGTGGGCCCTTTTAGCTTGCCAATGGATGTATTAGACACCCTATGTACTTTGGAAGATCACTCTCAAAAAGATAGATCAAAACAGATAAGTTGGAGTTAGCTCAGAGGTGAAAACTTGCTATTCTTGGTTCATACACCTATCCAGTGTTTTACATAATTCTCTAAGCACAGCAGCAATTAGCTTAATTCCTCTTGGGGAATGTAGGTAACTTAAAGAGCTAACTTTCAAGAGTAATCTCATCAAAAATAATGATTCACACACTGAGAATGAGTTTTAACAACTGATGACATCATCTCGATTTTCAGAGGCTGCTATAGTTTGAGACTAGTGAGCAGAAAAATCAACATAACTCAAAACGTAGGAATCCAATGATTATGAACATTTGTATGGTTATACTAGACAGTAAGCTGAATCCAACAGGCTTTCAATCACTGAATTTGGATAAGTAACCACTGAGAAATGGCTCTGACAAGGTGCATGAAAAAGTCGGGTACCTGAGAGAGAAGTGAAGATGAACAGACCCTGTTGACTTCAAATGAACATAACTAAAGATTGCAACATCCAAAGGACATGAAACTTTGTGAGCATATAGTAGACTTATAGATCTAACTTTACCAAGTTAAATCACTGAAAATGATGCAGCAAGCTCAGAGAAAACATCTCTGCAAGCTGACTGAGACAAACTGAGAGTAATGGCAGTGAGTAGTACACTTCACAAGAACATGGAAAGATGAACTCAAATAATCATGAAAATGAAAGTATATTGCTTGTACAATACAATGACTTACTGATACATATGTGTGCCTTGTAATCACACCTTGATATGGCATAAAGCTCAGCTCTTGGAGGTCTTCACATAGGTCTCTCTAACCACGACTAAAACTGCCATCTATTTATAGTTGAGTTTGGGAGGCTAACTTCCCTCAATCACTCTCCAATCAATCAATGATTGATTTGATTCTCTACCTACCACAAATCACAAATTCGTGGCTCCTCTTTCCATTCTTGATCAAGTGGACTCAACCACTTAAGATTCTTTCACTTTTACATTAAGTAAACTCTTCAAAAGTTACAACAGGTAGTTCATAGTCTTCATTTTAAAGCTTTTTTCATGACTTTGTGGGACTGAAGCCAATACTTAGGCTTGTCATAGACTTGCTCCAACAATCCCCCATGAAGAATTCTCATCTTTCAGCATCAATGATAACTCCCATATCACAGAGTTCCTCCAGCTCATCACATAACTTGTTCACATCCAATAGTTGATTAGCCATGACATGGATTATTTTAATTGGACTTACAATGATTTGAAATGCAACAATTACCACCTATAGCACCATATGAATTGTTGAAGGAAATGGTGGATAATCACAAGAGATGAGTTAATGTAGCTAAAATTTGCTTCACACATACTATAAGTGATGATTGAGGAGTATTCTAGGCCTCCTTAGCTAGCTAATAAGCATAAATGATCCTATATGTTGCTTGGAAGATGATGCACAAATGATAAAATCAAAACAGATAGGTAGGCATATGATCCAATGCACAAAACTTGCTATTTTGGTTGAGGCACATGCTTAGTGTTTTACTCAATTCTTTGAGTATAGCAGCAATTAGTAAAATTCCTTTTGGGGAACTTCAACTAGCTTAATAAGCTACCAATCATGAGTGGAAGCATTTAAAATGACAAACCATATGCAGAGAATTATGTTTAGCAAGCTGAGCATACACCCAGACTTTTATGGGCCTTGATAGGCATAGACCAGTGAGTATTGTTTGATGAATATTTGACCATCAAGTGAACCATTATAGATGAAATCTTGAAGGAGTAAAGCAGATAGTATGCTGAATGATGCACTGCATAGTGAGAACCTGCTCAGACAAAATCATTGTTTTGATGAAGTGTGATAGAGATATGAGAGTAGGAAGTAATGAACATGTAATGACTAAATCACGTAAAATTACACAGTCATTTGCAATAAGGCATTGCTCTAAACCTGGAGATACATGCAGTAAGTTTCTTCTCATGTTTTATAGCTTTTTGTTGGAGTCAAAGATTTGAATTTTAAATCCTCCTAAAAGTAATCCTAAAGTATAGGATTGATTCCCTCTTGACTTCAACTACCAAATTATATGAAATAGATGCTTCCTAACTCCTCGTGGGTTTATTGATCTTTTACAATAAGTAATTAAACTCAAAGTTACAAGATGTTGTACATATGATTTTCCGAAGTGATATGCTAATACATCAAGTTTTAGGTGAAGTGATCAAGTGTGTAGGCTTGGGCTTAATTGCACCAATAGCTCCTCCTCAAGCCTAACATGCTTGAGCTTCATTGCTCCTTGATTTCTTGCCGTTCAATCATGAGTTTGAACTTGTTCATCTTTGTTCCATCCAATGCTTTGGTAAGTAAATCAGCACATTGCGAATGAGATGATACATATGCTAATTGAATATCCTTGCTTAGCAATGTCTCCCTAACATAATGATAGTGCACTTCAATGTGCTTAGTCATGGCATGATACACAGGATTAGCATCCAAATGAAGTGAGCTAGTATTATCTATAAAGATAGTTGGAGTGTAGGAATATATCTTCAAATATGCATACAATTGCTTAAGCCACATAGCTTCCTGAGTTGCATTTGCCAAACCTCTATAATCTACTTCTATGGAAGATAAGGCCACATTTGGTTTCTTCTTAAATGACCATGATATGATTTTTGATCGTACAAAAGAGAGGTACCTTAAAGTGCTCCTCCTATCATCCTTGGAGACAGCCTAATCTCCATCAGAATATAACTTTATATCTATGTGAGAAGTGAAGGGATAGAATAATCCCTCATTCATTGTACCCTTTAGGTACTTACGAACCCTCTTTGCAACTTCCATGTGTGTCTTCCTTGGTACATGCATGAATTGACTAAATGTACTCACAGCATATGCAATATCTACTCTTGTCAAAGTAGCATAATTAAGACTACCCATAAGTTGTTCATACCCTGTAATATCATCAAGTGGTTCACCTTCATGTGAACTTAGCTTATGATTCATCTCCAAAGGAATACCTACATCTTTAGTGTTCTTAATTTTAAACTTTACCACCATATCATGTATGTACTTCCTTTGTGTGATGAATATACATGAATCTGTATACACAAGTTCTAAGCCAAGGAAATATGTTAACAACCCTAAATCACTGATTTTGAATTCCTTCATCAATTGAGTCTTGACCTGCTTGATACCATTAGAATCATTACCTGTAATAATGATATCATCACTATTCTTGCTTTGTACCTCTTTATAGAACCATCAGAGTTCTTTTTAACTATATATATCCACCTTGAACCAATTACCTTCATATCTGGTTTCTTGGGAACTACGTCCCAAGTGTGGTTTTCCTACAGTGCTTCCACTTCCTCCTACATGGCTTCTATCCACTCTTTCTTCTTCCTAGCCTCTTTAAATGAAGAAGGCTCTTCTACCATTGAGTATTTAGTGATGTATACAGAGTGCTTTGTGACTAAAGATGTATCATATCCATACCTTATGGGCTTCTTACTTTCTCTTTCTGATCTCCTTAAAGCTTGATTGGAAGACTCGGGTAGATCCTCTAATTGTTTGTATTTGAACTTCCCTCTTGACTTCCAAGCTTTGAAATCAATCTACTCCTCATCTTCTGAGTTGATATCCTTTATTTGGTGTTGGTCTTCTTGAGTTAGGGTTGAAAAATCATTTTCCAAATCATATGGTAATTTGACTTTCTTGCAATCATCTTCAAACCAAGAATTATTCTCATCAAAGACTACATCCCTACTAACTATGAATGCCTTGTTAGTGGGATTATAAAGTCTATATCACTTTTGATCTACCCAATGAATATGCACTTCTCAACATTAAGGTCAAGTTTCCCTCTGATTTGTGATGGGATGTGTGCATAGACAATGCACCTAAATATCTTGCAACGATCCAATGAGGGTCTCTTGCCATTCCAAGCTTCATATGGTGTCATACCATCCAATGACCTCAATGGAAGCATGTTAACCAAATAGGTGGCTGTATAAATAGACTCTGCCCATAAATAATTAGGTCATTTTTTCTCATTTAGCATAGACCTAGCTCCCTCAACAATTAACATGTTCCTTCTCTCTACCTCTCCATTAAATTCAGGGTTATACTTAGTTTTTACTTCCCTCTTTATGCCTCTCTCATGTAGAAATAGATCAAACTCATGTGAAAAGTGCTCACCACCTCCATCAGACCTGATTCTCCTCAAGCTCCTTCCTGTTTGGTTTTCCACTAATGCCAAATATTTCTTGAAACATGTAAACACCTCATCCTTATGCTTCATAAAATAGAGAATTGTCCACCTATTGTAGTCATCAAAAAAAGAGACATAGTAAGTTGAACCTAAGATGGATGGATCTTTGCTAGGACCCCACACATCAGTGTGTACAAGCTCCAAAGAATCTTCATGGATGTATCCTTTCCTGTTGAATGGTTGCCTATGAGGTTTGCCAAATTGGAAAGCTCCACATTTGTAAATCATGAGCTACTTGGTCACATTAGGAATCCCAAGCACAATTTGATACCTACAAATTTGCTTTAGAGTCTCTCTCATATGTGCCCTAGCCTCTTGTGCCATATTTCCAACTTAGATAGGGTTTGGTCTCTATAACTGAATAGTGCTATGATCCTTATGTCTTCAATTTCAAAAGAAAACAATTTACCTGACTTCTCACCTTTGGCAATCCTTTTGAATACTTGTTGGGGGTCTTCCACATAGAGAACTTTGCTCAAAAGGTTCATACTACCATCAGATGTCTTAAATTTCCAATTTGCTTGACTGAATGCTTGGTGTCATCACCTGTTTGTACCTCATGCTTTCCCTTTGGTTCTTCAAGATCAGACAATAGTGCTACATTCCCTACCAGATGATTTGAACAACCTCAATCAATGTAAAAGAGATGCTCATCATCTTTACCTTGATTGGATGTCATGTTCATAATGAGCAGAGAATCTTTGATCTTTAGTGTAGTTATTGAAGTCCCTTCTTATGCAATGTACTCTAAAGACAAGAAGAAAGCTAACAAAGGAAAGCAACAAGCAAATGAAGAAGAAGGCACAACTAGTCAAGCCAACTTCCTAAGAGGAAGAGGAGGTGGCAAAGGTAGAGGAAGAGGCAGGAGTAACAAAGATGGAGCCAAAGCTTGCTGGATTTGTGGTAAGACAAATCATTTAGCTAATGATTGTTGGCATAACACTCAGAGTAATGGTGGATATAATCAGAACTATAATTCAAGAGGAAGAGGTGGCAGAAATCAAAGAGGTAATTTCAGAGGTAGAGGTAGTAGGGGTTACTTTGGAAGAAATGCAGGTAGAGGATTCCAAAGTCAACAATATAACAATACCTACTATAATTATGCTTCAGATCAGAAGGAAGATTCAACATTGATAATGAATGCAACTTGTAAAAGGCAGAGTGAAGATCAAAGAGTCTTCTACATTGACTCAGGGTGTAGCAATCACCTGAGTGGTAACATAGCCTTGATGACTGATTTGGAGAATAAGGTATCTAATCATGTTGTTCAAATAGGTGATAATACAAAGCACAATGTGAAGTCAATTGGATCAGTGAAGGCCACGGATGGTAGCACCTTATTGAGTAAGGTCTTGTATGTTCCTACAATTCCTAAGAATTTGATAAGTGTAGGACAAATTGTGGAAAAAGGTTATGAAGTGAGGTTCACTAATGAAGGAGTGTTTGTGGAAGACCCTAGCAATGGGTATAAACAAATTGTTTCAGGGAAGAAAGAAGGAAGATTGTTCACATTGAAGATTCAAGGTAATGTTGGTCATGCCTTGTTCACTTATGCAGGACATAAGATCTCTGAGTTAGATCTTTGGCACAAAAGGCTTGGACATTTCAATGAAAGAGGTATTAAAGACATGATTAATAATGGTTCAGTGCTTGGATTGCCTAATGTTGCAGGTCAACATATGACATACAGATGTGAGGCATGTCAATTAGGTAAGGCTCATAAGCAATCTTATTCCAAGCATGGTTTTATGTATTCAGAGAAGCTTGAATTGGTACACACAGATGTGTGGGGACCATCAAAGGATTTTAGTATCAATGGTTCAAGGTATTATGTGATTTATGTTGATGATGCTACCAGATGGATCACTATCTATGTGATCAAAGATAAGTCAGAGGTATTCAATACATTCAAACATTATCATGTGTATGCAGAGAGAGTTACAGGACATAAATTGAAGAGACTAAGGTCAGATGGAGGGGGAGAGTATTTCTCTAATGAATTCAGTGATTACTTGTGGAATGCAGGTATAAAAAGGGAAGTTACTTGTAGGTACTCTCCTCAACAAAATGGTGTAGAAGAGAGGAGGAATAGAACTCTTGTTGAGTTTGCAAGGTCCATGATGAAGGAGAAAAATTGCCCAAATTATTTGTGGGCTGAGGCTGTAAATACAGCTACTTATTTGGTCAATAGGCTACCATGTAAAGCCTTGCAGGGTATGACACCATATGAGGCATGGTGGGGTAAGAGACCCACATTAGACCATTGCAAAGTATTTGGATGTTTGGCCTATGCATATGTGCCATCACAATTAAGGCACAAATTGGAACCTAAAGCTGAAAAATATGTGTTTATTGGTTATGATGATAAGCAGATGGGATACAGGTTGTGGAGTCCATCCATGGTGTAGCTCAAGTGTAAGCACCACCTCCTTTACTTGTGAATCCGCGGAGACGTGAGGACCGGTATGAAGACCACGAGCAAGTGAAGGCACAAGTGCGTGAGTGAAAGCACACAAACATGCACACACATACACACACACGCGCACAAAGTAAGATCAAAGAGAGGAACAATGGAAAGCTTAGATGGCAAAAGAGTTCTCTTACCAAAGTTCTATTCTCTAACAAGCTAGCCCCAAAAATGAGCTCTCTAGCTCTTTTTATAGTTTTTTGACTAGTTTTCGCCCTGTCCAGACCTAGTGTCCGGCCTAGTTAAAAATTAGGTTCCAAGGCTTATTTGAGGGCTCAAACGAAGTCTAAAAATTATGAAAATTGGTACGACGGTACTTCTAATACTCCTCAAGCTCGAGGACTCCTCGGCTTGAACAAAATGGAGTTACTAAAAATAGATAATGGTATTTACAATGGTTTTTAGTGATGAAAATCACTATTTTTGTAGGGGATTCTTCTGAAAATTTGACATACACTTCTTGGAGCTCCCTACTTGCTCCCTTTCCTTGTGTGTCCACCTTTTGATGTGCTTCCATGATTTGTCCTTGACTTTGAGCTTCAACACTCCCCCCCCTCTCGAGTCTGTCGTCCCTGACAGACCCTTGTTGGAAGGGCTGTTCTATGTAGTGCTTTGAGAGGTGGTGTCCATCCGTTGTATGAGCTGGTTCCTTGGATTCCAGCAAGAATGTGTCGTTGTGAGCTTTCAAAACTGCAAGTTGCTCAAAAGAGGTTGTCAAGAGTGATTTGGAGCAACTACTGGCTTCAATTTGCTTCCGAGATATGGATGTTGTTCCCATGACGTCCGCTAGATCTTCCAAAGATGATGTTGAGAGCAGTCATGCCAACTACTCATAACCCATAATGAATGATGGGTAAGTGTGTTCGTGCTTGGGTTGAAAAAAGTATGTGCCTTGTGCACGGCCTTGTAATGTAGCCCTACGCATGCTTACTTGGAAAATGCATTGGAAGAAGTATGGTGCAAAAATTGCGGGTCTTGAGCTAAGTGCTCAAGGGTATGCTGACGAAGAGGTTTCCTAAACTATCATGGTTATGGTGTTTCCAGAGTAAAGATACTTACCATGGAGAAGGTTGATGGATGTTTGTCTCTTCGTGTTGTACACTCGGCCTTTGGGATGGAACATTGTTGATGAATGTCCATGTTGATTGTCCACTGATGAGATCTTTTGAGTGGTGGATCCTCTCTCCTCTTTTCAAAGCAACATTTGTCAAATACTGAGAATTGAATTGCTTTATATTCCTTGGCAAGCAACATCGGGTAACTACACCAAGCTGAGTTTCACATATTCTCTTTAGCTCACCATATGCAGGAGTCTTCTCCTCCAAAACTACCTTTTGCAGATATCTCCTTGGATGCTCTGGTACATGAAGTAGTTAAGCATCACTCAAGTTGCGGACCTTCAAGCTCTTCATTCTGCTGGCCGAGACACACTTCTATCCAAATTGATAAATGCCTAGTAATCAACAGTTCCACCTTCAACTAAGCATGACTCATTCATGTTTCATAAGCCAAACCTAGGAAGAAGCTCTCTCCCACTTTTCTTTCTCCCTTTTTTCTTTTTTTTTTTTTTTGAGGAAAAGGATATCACAAAACAAGAACACAAAAGTTAGTATCAATAGAAATGTTTGACATATGTCACTGTGCTCTTGTGCATGGGATTCTCAAGTGTGTCTATGCACGGCCGTGTAATGTGGCCCTATATTAATGCATACTTCGGAAATGCATGACCTGAATGGTGCAAAAGACAGGGTTGTGCAAGGAGCACATGGTTGTTGCTCGTTCGAGGCTTTCGATGTTATTTGCGGAGGTTGATGCCGACCTTGGTGGAGGTATCCATTGAGTCTCGAACTGATGTAATCCTCCTTATTGGAGTCCATTTTAGAACATCATTTGGCATTGTAGAGGTCACTTCAGGCGTCTTTCTCTTTGGATGCTTTCTGAACTGTGGTATCCAGTGTGGTTGACGATTTGGTTCGGTGGAGGCTACTTGCACTTTTGGCTTCCAAACCCATATCCTTTTTGCATGTCTTCCTACTAATATTGAAGAGCTGATTTGATCTTCCTTTGGTCTCTGTACGTGGTTCTTAACCTTTTCTCTTTTTGGCTTCTTGGTTGAAACCTTTTGCATGTGGGAGAACAAAGGTTGTTGTGGATGTAGGAGCTTCTTAGGTACCCACATCTGTAATTGCCCTTGTTGAGCTGCAGCTAACTTCTTAGGCACCCAAACTTGTTGGATACCTTGTGATTGAGCTTGTCTGAGCTGCTTCCTTCGTCTTCTGGCCTGGTTGGTGTGCATGGATGGGATTTGTGGGGGCAAGGCTGGTGGTTGATCTCCTTTGCGTACCCATATCTGCTTCATGCTCGGAACTGCTTTTTTATCGAATGGTGTCTTTCTATTTGATGTAGCAGTTGTCGTGAACGGTTGTGTTTGCTTGTGTGGTGGACTCACTACTGTGGCTACTTGATTCTTTGGAGAAGAAGAAAGATCCACCCGCCTTCGAACCTGGTCTTCCACGATTGACTCCTTCTGCATCATAGAGGGTTTGACACATACAACATCTTCTTTCATATGATTAGTCTTGGAAGAACTAAGAGAGTGTGTGGTGCCATGATTTAGGAGCATGCATTTCTCTAATTCTAATGTAATGCATTGTTCATGTACGCAAACTTGAAGAATTTGACTTCTTAGGTTTAAGTTAACTACATGGTCATAGATCCAATCTTGACCCAAGACAAGTGGTTCTGTAAGGTTCTCATCTTGACATACTAGCGCTTTGACTTTCATTGGAACATCTTGAAGGTAGATGGGAAGTTCCACCTCGCCCAAACAAGGGGTTTCCACACCTCCCAAACCTATGAGATAAGCTTCTATGGGATTGATGTTCAACCCCAAGTCTTGGCAGTAGGAAAGTCTAACTGCACTACTTGCTGCACCTGAGTCAATCAATGCTTTCACCGTCCTTGCACCCTTCCCTTGTCCTATCTCTATGGTCACAAAGGGTCTTCGGTCAATGACCTGAGAAGTCGCTATGCCTGACTTTTGACACATATCCATGTGATATTTTGGGGCTTTTGAGTTGACTTCTAGGCCTAATCACCTTAACTTATTTCGCCGAATACGCTCTCTGGCCTCTACCTATGCTTCTTCTCTCACTCTTAACTCTTCATCTTTTCGCTTCTTAGCAATGTTGAGTCTCATTAGCATATCCTCAGTAAGAGGTTCTTGATATAGCTTGACTCTATAGCCACTAATACAGTTTGGCAAGATATCTCCTTTTAGCGTGGCCAACTGAACTGCACCACTAGTGGAAATTCTATTAATGATCATGGGTCCGTATCCTCTTTTTTCCAACTTACGGGCATGTTGTTTTAGTGTGTATACCAACACTAGATCTCCCTCTTTCAGTCCCTTATCCTTGATGTGTGCATCAAAGTATGCCTTTTGCCTCTTCTTTGCAGCGTAGATGCCTGCTGCCGCTCGTAGCCTCGTCTCACCCAAGCATTCGAGATCAAAGATCCTAGAGGACAATTCATGCCCATTCCACTCATACTCTTGTGCTACTTTTAAGGCAGGGATTAAGAAATCTAATGGTAGCACAGCATTCTGTCCGAAGACCATCTGAAATGGGGTGGCGTTGAGTACCGTTTTGTAGGCAACTCGATAAGCCCAAACAGCATGATGAAGTTGTTTGTCCCAATCAGAGCGATTATTATTTACCAGTTTTGTCAATACGTTACAGAGGATCTTATTGGTACTCTCGGCTTGTCCGTTGGCTTGTGGGTGATAGGGGGCAGATTTCTTATGTATCACCAAGAATTCTTGGAGAAGATTTTCAATGACTTCATTCAAGAAGTGTGTGCCTCTATCGCTCACCAACTCTATTGGTAGTCCATATCTCGTGAACACATTCTCGAATAAGAACTTAGCCGTAGTCTGAGCATCATTCTTTGTTGTGGCTTTGACTTCTACCCACTTTGTAAGGTAATCTGTGGCTACAATGATGTACTCTGCATGGGAGTTTCTAGCTGGGGGGTTAATAGGACCTATGAAGTCTATGCCCCACTTCGAAAATGCACGTCCTCCCATCATTGGCCTCAAGGGCATCTCGTCTTTTCTCATTGGATATTGTGCACGTTGGCATGTGTCACATTTCTTCACATAAGTATGTGCATCCATATGAAGAGTGGGCCACCAAAGTCCTCAGAATAGAATGGTCTTGATCACTCGGTCAGGACCAAAATGTCCACCTGCAACACCGCTGTGTGCAGTCTCTAAGACCTTTAAATAGTCTGATTCATGAACGCATAGTCTTAAGTAACCATCTTTGCCTCTTCGGTATAGGTTGTCCCCTACTAAGGCATAGCCTTGAGCCTCTTGCTCCATGCTTCGTCTTCTTGCTAGACTAGCCTCTTTGGGTAATCTTCCCGATCTCATAAACTCTACCAATGGAGCACTCCAATCTGGAATTAATGACACTTGATAAAGGGTCGCATGCTCCACTGGGGGTCTCTCTCTGCACCTTGGACAATTCTTAATCCACTCATGTATTTCTTTGTCCATGCTAGGCCAATACACTCCTAAACGCTTTAGATTCTGCAATGTTCGTTGTTTAGAATAGTGATTTCCTAGCATTCCTTCATGGGCTTGTTGCAACCAACTACTATGTTCATCATCCTCCACACAACAAGCTAATACACCCTCAGTATCTTGTTTGTACATGCTTCCTGCTAATATGTGATATTTTTGAGATTTTACAATTTCTTCTTGTGATGTTTTCACATTCTTATTTGCAGGGCCAAAGGTTAGGACTGGTACCAAATTATTTGCCCATTTAGGAACAACTTCTAAATTGAACAGATAAGCATCGGGTAATTCGTCAGACACTCCTTGCGGTGACTCTCCTGAAGTGATGCGAGAAAGGTGATCTGCCCGAAGGTGGGTTCTACCTTTCCTGACAACAACTTCAAAGTCATATTCCATTAGTAAGAGGAACCATCTTACTAAGCGTCCAGTATTGCAAGGTTTATTGACCAAATATAACAAAGCTTGATGATCAGTGAAAAACTTGAACTTGTTGGCCAATAAATAGTGTCTAAACTTCTTCACAGCATATACCATGCCTAATCCCTCTCGCTCAGTTGTGGTATAGTTCCGTTCAGCTACAGTGAGCTGTCTACTAGCATAGGCAATGGGCAAATCTAAGTTTCCTTCACTTGTGGGTTGTGCTAGCACACATCCTATGGCATGATTGGATGCATCCACATGGACATGGAATGGTTTATTCCAATCAGGAGTGGTGAGTATTGGTGCCGTGCACAAACGTTTCTTCAGTTCGTTGAAAGAATTCTCGCATTCGTCGTTCCACTCAAAATTAGACAACAAGGCATAAAGGGGTCTAGCTATGATCGCGTACATGTGGATAAACCTACGGTAGTATCCACAATGGCCCATAAAGGCTTGTACCTCTTTAATATTCCTTGGCCTTGGTAGCTCCGCTATGGCTCGTACCTTATCTTCATCTGTTGAGATTCCATTCTTAGAAACAATATGACCTAAGATTTTACCTTGACGCACCATAAACACACACTTTTCTGGGTTCAGACACACTCGATATTCTCTACACTTGTTGAAGATTTGTCTGAGCTCAGGGATGTGAAACCTTCTTTGTTGGAAATGAGCACATAAATCATCCACATACACTTCTACGCTCTTTCGCAAGAACTCTTTGAAGACATGACACATGAGCCTTTGGAATGTTGCAGGTGCATTGGTGAGCCCAAATGGCATCACACGAAATGCAAAGATTCCCCACTCTGTAGCAAAAGCTATTTTGTGTTGATCTTCTGAGGCAATGGCTACTTGATTGTAACCTCAAAATCCATCAAGGAAGCTATAAACTTCCTTGCTTGCAACACGCTCCAATAGGTGTTCTGTGATTGGAAGTGGATAAATATCTCTAATCGTAGCGGCATTAACTTTTTTAAGGTTAATACACACTCGCAAGTTCCCGTTCTTCTTGGGTACCACAACAATGGGGGACACCCATTCGGTATGCTCAATCTCATAGATGAATCTAGCTTCAATCAACCTATCAATTTCTTCTTTTATTTTGGCTGCATAGGTATCATTATATGTGTAGGGCTTCTGTTTGGTGGGCTTAGCATCAGCAGTCATGGGGATAGTATGAGAGCAAATTCTTGGATCTACCCCTTTCAAGTCTCTATAGTGCCATGCAAACACATCCCTATATTCCCTTAATAGAGCTATGAGCTCCATTTCTTCTCTTGCACTTAGGTCATCTCCTATATATGTGCATCTCTCTTCGTTCTCTTCAATGGTCACTACAATCTTCTTGGTCTTTTCTTTATTATCATATGATTCTCCTATGATGGCCTCTCTCTTAGGCATTCATACCAAAATTTTGCGGTCGTCAACTTCATATTTCTTGAAGTTTTCTGGTACTTCAAACAATGATTCCTCCTCTTCTTGTTTCATTGCTTTTCTTTTCTTTTTCTTTTGACTACTCTCACTTCCATCCTTTGAGTTTACTGTTTTAATACTTGTGAGAGGTTCTTCTTCCTTCTGGGTGAACACTCCTATATCTTCTAGATAGTGCTGCTTTGAGTTAAAGCAACTATCCATCACAATAGACTCCAGATCATCGTCATTCTCTTCTTCTTCTATGACATCACTAGGGTCACATTCTTCTAGCAAGGGTTGACACATGAACACTGAGATATCATAACCCTCCTCATCACAATGAGGTGTCCACTGTTCCTCATTGACAGCAATGTCCATGGTGGCTAAGATTTCTGGCCAGCCATGAGGCTCAAACTCCTCATCTGGAAAGATCATCGGTGTGTAGGCTGGGTCTCTAACTAGTCTATCTCCTAGCGAAGTTCCTTCTTCTCTTGCCTTTAAACGTTTTTCCTCTTCCTTTGCGACCTTGCATATCCACAAATGAGTATCTTCATGCAGCCATGATGGATCAGGTGAACTTTCAGAATGCACACAGATGGAATCTTCTTTCGCTTTGTGGATAGAATTCCACTGTAGGGGTGGTACATCTCTGAAGGTGTAATCCTTCAAATTGACCTTGGTGGTGACCCCTAAGTGCTGTAAGTACAAGGAGTTAGTTCCCCAATCCTGTACTATTTGCAATTGTCGTAGGAAGGG
Organism: Ceratopteris richardii; assembly: GCA_020310875.1. Lineage (NCBI taxonomy): Eukaryota > Viridiplantae > Streptophyta > Polypodiopsida > Polypodiales > Pteridaceae > Ceratopteris > Ceratopteris richardii. Next base: position 123,724,815 of record CM035410.1, on the reverse strand, counting down.
TCTTCCTAGGATCATCTCATAGACATTATTTTTCTCAAAGTCACATATAGCAAATGTGTGCTCAAACTCTACACCACAAGTGGTTAGAGTGATCCCTTCTAGCAATCCTAGAGGTCTTTCAAAATGACCATCAGCCATTTGAAGCTTCATTCTAGTTGGTCTTAATGTGGGCTTGCCCCATTGCTTCCACAAGGAGGTGGTCGCAATAGCAACACCAGCTCCTGAATCTATGATTGCTTTGGTTGTGTAACCTTGGTAGGTGATTGGAAGATAAGTATTACCTTCTTCACCCTCACACATGTCCCCTATTTTGTCTAGAGGTATCTCTGGTACCCTTTGCTTGGAGCCTGCTTTTGGCATGTTGGAATCAAGTTCTGGAACCTGATCCTTCACATGATTCCAAAGCTCAGGTTTTGCTTTGAGCAGCTCTTCTACAGTGAGATGACACTGAACCTTAGTGTTCTTCACGACATCCGTGTTCCTTGGAACCACCGAGTCTTCATTTCTTACTAGTATTGTGGGAGCTCTAATCTGGAGAGATTCAGATTCCCATGGGTCTGGAAATTGAGGCAGTTCTTCTAAGGTATTAGATTCAAAATCTAACCTTTCGTCTTCTTGTTGTTCTGCTTCATCTCCGTAAATAGATGGAATGTCTTGGGGAAATTGATCATGAAGATCATCAATCTCAGGAATAGGAAGGGAATTACCCTTCTCCTTGACCCATTTCTCTTCTTGTATTTCCCGCAAGAATTCTTGAGAGTACTGTTGAATTGAAGGAGGTATTCCTGGATCCGTGGAATTAGGAACATAAGCTCCCATTGGTGGTGAGCTTCCTCTTTCAATGACTGGTTGAGCCTGTGGAGGTAAAGAAACTTGTGGTTTGTTTACCAACTGCTCTAATCGTTCTAGTAAGCCCTGGAAATGCAAATCCCCTTTGACAGAGTTTGTCTGATTGAACTTTTGACTAGTCTCAAGTATAGCTTGAGCTTGTTCTACCATTTTCATGCACATTTTCATCCGTTCAATCTCTAAGTCCGCTCTAGGGTAACTCTTGTCTAGGTTTGCAGCTGTAGGCCCTTCTTGAAGTCGAGCCTGGTAGGCCTTGAACATCATGTCCAAGCCTGCTGGGGTTGGATCTGCAAGAACAGACCCTGGTTGTGGTCTATTTACAATGGGTGGTGGGGTGGGATGAGGTGGAGTGGATGGAGTTTCGGCATGCGAGGGGCTTTGAGATGCAATGTCTTCTATTTTTGTTTTCGCTTCTTTTAAGCTTTCTTCTAGTTCCGATAACTTTTTATTCCACTTGCGATTGACCTTCTCTCTGGTATCCTTCCATGTTCTTGTTTTCCTCTTACTAGGCTCTCCCGATTCACTCGACTCTGATTGTTCTACTGGTTTATCCTGTTTTAATGCTTGTGCCCTAGTAAATGCCTGTATAGGTGCCACATTACTGCTACTTGAACTTGAATCCGCCACTAAGCCTACCACATTAATGGGTGTAATCTTGGGTGCGCTGGAGGGGTTTCTTGGACAATCTCTAGGGAGATGGTCTTTGCCACAATCAGGGCAAAAAGACTGTATTGTGATAGCTTGTCCTTGACTCGGAGATGATGGGTGGGGACAGTCACGAATGAAATGATCACCTTGACATCTAAAACAAGATCCTCTAGGGGCTTGTGGTCTCGTTTGTCTCAATTGGGGCCTAGGGTTAGGATTTGTGTACATGACATTGGAGTATTATGGCTCCCAATTTTGCTCCATAGGTGGTGCCTCATATTGATACGAGTAAATCTCACTATGTTCAGGTGACTCTGTGTAATACGCATGTGGACTACCTTCATGGGAGTAGTCTAATCTATGAGCATGAGAATCATTATCTGGTATCAATGGGGTTAGGGGCACCAATGCTCTATTTGGATTTTCCTCTCCCACAGCATATTTGACTGGAATCACGTTGGCTGGAGCTGGTGGTTGGTTTCCCAAGACAGGTTGTGGCCTATATGGTACCTGATATTGCTGTTGTGGTCTATAATATGGCTGTTGGTATTGGTTCTGATACCTACCTTGTGGGTAAGGTTGCTGATAATTCTGTCTAACAGCCTGCCTATTGTAGGGACAATCTTGAGCCGTGTGGTTTGTGTATTTTCTCTCAATAGTGCAATATGGAGCATTCCTTTCTCTAATGTTTTGGTTTTGCATTGGGCATACATTAGCCATGTGGTCGCCCCCACAAGTATAACACCGATTCACTGGAGTGACTCTCTGTGTTTGTTTATTTTGGACTCCCAGCTTCTTGGCAACTTGCTCAGCTATCTCCTCTATTTCCGTGGAGATTTTTGAAGTATGACTAGTAGAACTATCTGAATCCTTATAGAGTTTGGATAATCCTAACTCCTCACCCAAGTTATCTTCTATGTCAATGCATGTCCGTGAAAGACAATAGTTACGCAATATAACACAGGAGCAATAGCAGAGAAGATAACAGATATAGGAGAATCTCAATAATTTTCTACTAGCAGCAAGTACAAAGATGATGGCGTTGTCCACCCGTGCGCTCTCAAGGTAGAGCTTAAATGGTGATCTAGACAACTCTAGATAGGGAGATACAAGGTAGAGGTATGCTGGCTCAACTCAATGTCTTAGGTAGTGCAGAAGTCATGTATATATAGGATCATGGGTGGCCTGCCATGGACGGCTATACATGGGCGGTAGAGCGTGGGCGGCCACCGCTCGCGTAATTGCTATACACGGCTTAGACTGGTTGAACCGACCTAACAAATATAAATGATTTCTGACCCCGCTGGCCCCCTTGGACCCCCCAGCCGGGGCTGCTCACCGCTGCCCCGGACCCCACAATTGGGGACCCTGGTAACTCCCTTTCCTTATAATATCTTACATGGTCCAATATGACCTTCATCCAACATTCAAGTTGGGATTCCCATCAATTGGGTAATGCACGCTTGGCTTCTCCTCATAAAGGGGGCCTTACAAAATGTGCATACAATCATGAGGGGTAGACATTGATCATACTCTAACACCCCCCCTCAATGTTTACCGATGATAAATCAAGTAGGTCTCGGTCCTATGCCCATCTGTTGAAGATGCTTGTTGAGCTGCTCTCTTCCAAGTGCTTTAGTGAATATGTCACCACAATTTGCCTCTGTTGGGCAATATTCTAGCTCCACAATTTCATCTTCAATTAGCTCACGAATGTAATGGTACTGTACTTCTATGTGCTTGGTGCGAGCATGAAATACTGGGTTCTTTGCAATAGCCATACAACTTTGATTATCACACTTGAGTACAATTGGCATATTTGATGGAAAGCCTATATCTGCAAGAATTCTCCTTAACCAGACTGCCTCACAAGAAGCAAAACAAGCTGCTTTGTACTCTGCTTCAGTGGAGGAGAGTGCGAGAGTTGGTTGCTTCCTACTTACCCAAGAAAATATTCCTGAACCAAGTGAGAAACAATATCCAGAAACTGATTTTCTAGAATCACAATCTCCGGCCCAATCTGAATCACAATATCCTTGGAGTGTATCACCTGTGGTATACAAAATACCAAAATCCAAGGTTCCTGCAATGTACCTTAGAATTCGCATTCCAGCATTCCAGTGACTCTCCTTAGGTTTGTTGGAAAACCTGCTTAACACTCCAACAGCATAGCAAATGTCTGGTCTAGTGTTGCACAGAAAAATAAGACTTCCAACGAGCTTCCTATACTTCTTAGCATCTACATCAGGCATGTTATCATCCATAGATAGCTTATGATTTACCTCCATAGGTGTGCTAGTTGGTTTGCAGTCCATCATTCCAAATGCCTTGAGAATTTCTTTGGAATATTTTTGTTGTGAGATGAAAATGCCATCCTTCCTTTGCCATACTTCAATTCCCAGACAAAAATGGAGTAGACCTAAGTCTGTCATTTCAAACTCAGTTCCCAAGCTGATCCGAGTTTGATTGATGAGTTCCTGATGATCTCCTGTAATGATCAAATCATCTACATATACAATGACAACAACTAGCTTGCTATCCCTTTTCGTTACAGACAAGTTAGCATCAGAAGTACTTCTTTCAAAACCCATATTTTTGAAAAAATGATCAATTCGTTGGTACCAAGCCCGTGGAGCTTGCTTAAGTCCATACAAAGCTTTCTTCAACCTGCAAACTTTATTTTCTGAATTGGGCACCTCAAAACCTGGTGGTTGAGATACATATACCTCCTCCTTGAGGTGACCATTCAAAAATGCAGATTTGACATCCATCTGGAAAATAGGCCAAGACTTTTGTGCAGCTACTGCAAGTACCGTCCGAATAGTTGTCATGCGTGCTGTTGGTGCAAAAGTTTCTTGAACATCAAATCCTTCAATCTGTGTAAAACCCTGTGCAACTAATCGTGCCTTATACTTTTCTAATGTTCCATCAGCTTTATACTTAGCTTTCCAAATCCATTTAGTACCTATTACCTTCTTCTTTGGCGGCAAGTCGACTAGATCCCATGTATCATTTTTGAGTATACTATCATACTCAGACTGCATTGCCGCTCTCCAATCTGGATCATCAATGGCTTCTTCAATGGTGGTAGGTTCCTTTATCGAACCCATGATATCTGCCATTAGAGCCATGTTAACAATGTTTTCTGAGGCTCTTCTTTGCTCCTCTATTCTCTTTGATCTTCGTAATCCGTCCGATGATGATTCTGGTGCATCTACATGTGGATTGTGATCATCAAAGAGCTGTTGTGCCCACTTCGGTAGTGGCTTACGCTGTGCAGCTACAATTGGTTGGCTTTTTATTGAGGAAATTTCTCCATCAGATGTTTCCTCCTCCTCAACTTTAACCTGTCTTTTGATAGGCACAAGGTGAGAAATTTCTCCGTTTGATGAGATAGTAGATTTACCTTTATCTTCTACTAAGTGTGGTCGTTCATCAAACACCACATCTCGGCTGACAAAAATCTTCCTTGCCTCAGGATCCCATAACCTGTATGCTTTAGACTCTTCACTATATCCTAGGAAGACACACTTTTTGCTTTTTGAATCCAACTTTGATCTTGTTGAATCAGGAATATGTGCATAACAGAAACAACCAAAAATTCTGAAATGCAAAACTGAAGGCTTTTTACCAGAATATGCTTCTTGAGGAGTCATCCCCTTCAGAGCTTTTGTGTAGCTTCGATTGAGGATGTAGACTGCTGTATTGACTGCTTCTGCCCAGAATGAATCAGGCATGTCTTGAGCCTTTAACATACAACGAGCCATTTCAACTACTGTCCTGTTCCTGCGCTCAACAACGCCATTTTGTTGAGGTGTATGAGCTGTGGTAAGTTGCCTTTTCACACCATGCTCCTTACAGTAATTGTTGAATTCTGTTGACAAGAATTCACCTCCTCTATCTGTTCTAAATTTCTTCAGTTTCCTTCCTGATTCACTTTCTACATACTTATGCCACGCTTTAAATTTTTCAAAAGCATCAGCCTTCTCTCGAATGAAATAAACCCACATCTTTCTACTATAATCGTCGACTAACAGCAAGAAGTAGAAAGATCCTCCTAAAGCAGGTGTAGACATTTTACCGCAGAGATCAGCATGTACCAACTCTAGAGGAGCTTGAGATCGATTGCTGGTCTCTCTTGGAAATGCCTTTCGTTGTTGCTTGCCCATCATACAAGTTTCAGAAGGTTCCTGCAACTCTGAAAATGCAGGCAAATGAGCAACCATCCCTGTTCGTTGCATCTCCTTCAAAACTGCAAATCCGAGATGCCCAAATCGTTGGTGCCATAACCTGCTTACATCTTTATCTTCTGTAGCAGTTAAAGCACTTAACTCATACAAGTTATCCCGTCGTGTGCCTTTACCTACAACATTACCTGATGAATCCATGATTTCCGCACCACTCTTATTGAAGTGAACTTCGAGTCCACGATCTGTTATTGCAGAAACTGACAACAAATTTCTTTTGAGTGTAGGTACATAGAGAACATCAGATAACTTTTTCTCAACACCTGGAGAAGTGATAAAAGAGATGGTTCCAGTTCCTTCAGCTGGACACTTGGAGTCGTTTCCCACCACTACATTGATGGATTCCCGTAGAGGCACTAGGGAACTATACCAATCCTTTTTACTAGTCATATGGCGAGAAGCTCCACTATCTAAAATCCATGGCTCATCAACACGAGCTTGAGCAGATGAACATACCTCTTCAATAGCTACCCAAAGTTCCAGCTCTGTGTTGTTTGCAGACTCTTTGTTCTTCCATGATGATTTTACAGTCCCATTCCGTTCATCAGCTTGCTTCTTTCTGCAATCCTTGATGGCATGGCCTTTCTTTTCACAATAGAAGCAACTTCCTGTGAACTTTTTCTTCTTTGGCTTCTTCTTTGATCCCTCTGAAGAGCCTTTACCTTTTGCATTTGCTGAGAATGCAGCATCAGTTGTACTTTGCCGATTCTTCAGCCGCATCTCTTCTTCTAAAAGCATGGCACAAAACTCTTCAAATGTAAGAGGAGTTGGCCTTACCTGAGTGTTAAGGGCTGTTACTAATCCATCATACTTTGCTGGAAGAACACGTACAGATCTTCGAGCTAGCTCTTCTGGTGTTATAACAACACCAACTGCAGCCAATTGATCTTGAAGATGCTTTATCCGTTTGATAAAATCTTCAGCCTTTTCAGAATCAGAATGCTTTTCATTTGCCAACTGATTTTCTAAATTCTGTATCCTAGTGTGGTTCTTGGTCTCATATTGTCGAGCCAATATGCCCCAAGCCTCATGTGCTTTAGTAGTATGTTGAACTAAAGTAAGCACAGAATCACTTACACTAGTGACAATCGCACATAATGCATCAGCATTCCGCCTCTTCCAAGCTCGTAGAAGATCTGGATCTGGCTGAATCATCAATCTTGAATTTGCTGGATCTTCAACTGGTATAGGCTCTGGATCCAATCCCATCGGTCCCATGACAGTGTCAAGTAATTCATAGGAGTCCAAAATTGCAGAAATTTTGAACTTCCAGAGTGTATAGTTGGTTCCATCCAGCTTCCCTTCAGTGAATGCAGGTGGACGAATTCGAATAGGTGCAGCATTAACATTAGGTGAAGCACCAAGACTAGTGTTCGACGATGAAGCCATCATGTAATCACTCGAATAATCTACTGATATTCTAGTCTGCTAGTAGGCTAAAATAATGATACTTCTCAAGCTATTCGAACCTTACAGCTCTGATACCATGAAAGACAATAGTTACGCAATATAACACAGGAGCAATAGCAGAGAAGATAACAGATATAGGAGAATCTCAACAATTTTCTACTAGCAGCAAGTACAAAGATGATGGCGTTGTCCACCCGTGCGCTCTCAAGGTAGAGCTTAAATGGTGATCTAGACAACTCTAGATAGGGAGATACAAGGTAGAGGTATGCTGGCTCAACTCAATGTCTTAGGTAGTGCAGAAGTCATGTATATATAGGATCATGGGTGGCCTGCCATGGACGGCTATACATGGGCGGTAGAGCGTGGGCGGCCACCGCTCGCGTAATTGCTATACACGGCTTAGACTGGTTGAACCGACCTAACAAATATAAATGATTTCTGACTCCGACAGGGAATATTCCATGGAATATTCCCTTTACCGTCGCGCCGGGGGCGCTGCCCCCGGACCCCCACCAGGGGGCCCGCTGGCCCCCTGGGACCCCCCAGCCAGGGGGCCCGCTGGCCCCCTTGGACCCCCCAGCCGGGGCTGCTCACCGCTGCCCCGGACCCCACAATTGGGGACCCTGGTAACTCCCTTTCCTTATAATATCTTACATGGTCCAATATGACCTTCATCCAACATTCAAGTTGGGATTCCCATCAATTGGGTAATGCACGCTTGGCTTCTCCTCATAAAGGGGGCCTTACAAAATGTGCATACAATCATGAGGGGTAGACATTGATCATACTCTAACAGTCCGCACGCACTCTTCTATGGATCTAGGCTCTTTCAAATATACATATGATCTTAACTTTGTGCTCAGTAAGCCATCTAAGAACAAAGCCACTTGTTTGGCTGGTGTGGGTAACTCGGGAGCAGGGCATCTTTCTAGGTACTGTCTGAACCTTCTACCTGCTAGTCGCACTGTTTCTTGGGGTGTCTGCTTGAAACTGTGGATCAAGGATGATGTGTTATGCCTGATACCACTCTTGGAAAATTCTACAATGAATTCGTCTAGCAGTTGACCTATATCGCGATAGTTGCGACTACTCAATGGTTGAAACCAAGCCAAGGCAGTGCCCTTAAGAGTCAAACCAAATGCCTCGTATTGGGTGAATAAATCCTCAACCTGTTCAGCTCTTAACACTTGTTTGAACTCGGCCACATGATCATAAGGATCTCCTGACCCGTCAAAATAATTCTTCATTGCCTTGATCACTTGAGTGGGTCTAAGGGTTCTTGGGTGCTCTCGGGGTCTAGGCAATGGAAAATCATGTTCATCTCTTTTTTGCCTATGTGCTTGATGTCTCTCTCTTTCAGGTCTTTCATTTTCAAATCCTGATCTATTCCTGCCCACGGTGTGTGCAAAACTTACCTCAGGTCTCTCTCTAGTTCTTTCTCTCTGGGCTTCATGGGTGTGGGATGATCCTACTCCTTGGAGGCCATGGGAAACATTGGATCTTGGTGGGGGGAAAATCAATTCATTCTTCCAAGTATATGCATGTCTATCATGTTCTGTTACCAAGAAAATTTTCTCTGATGTGTTATCCAGGTAAACAACTTTGCCTGGCATCTCTGGATCCTTGAACTCGTAGATGATGACTATGCCCAATTGGCTAGGTTGATCTGGCTTGAATCTCCAAAAGGCTTCCTCTGTTTCTCTATTCAAAAATAGTTCTATGCTTTTGTTATCTTAAGGGATCCAGTCTGGAGTGATCACTCGGGTCAAAACTGACTTACCTCTAGGAGTCTGGGGTCCTTGTCCTACATTTCCTTGTTCTAGGTCTCCTATTTCATTCTCAGGAATGACATTTCCAAACTCATCAGTCCTATCTGGTAGGTTGGTGACCACATACATGGTTCCTTCCTTATCAATGTATGAACCCTCTTCGAACTTGACCACCGGGTGTTCAAGTCCAAAGGATTGATCTGGATTTTTGAGTTGGACCACTGATCGCCTCAGACCATCCTCATAGATGCGAGCACCTAATTGGTTGGTCCGAATATATTCCAACTGTGTCTTATAGGGACCTTCTGGTGTTTGTAGATGGGCCGTCCCTGAGCCACCTGCAGGTTTTCCCATACTAAAAGACATTTCTGAATCACTTGTGTCTGAACTTAGTAAAAGATGACCACTTAGTTGTTGTGCCCAAGACTTGGATGTAGGGTTGACACTAGCCTCAGAAGATCTAATGCTTTGTTTATCCTTGCCTAAGTGTCTACCAGATCTCAGGTTCATAAGCTTTAGTCAAGAGTCCAAATTCTCCCCTTGGTATGGTTCAAAATTCTTTGGAGTCCCCTTGGTTCCCTAGTCCCACTTGAGGGTCAACTTCAAATTATCCTATCTCAAATTATCCTTTCCAACGAGCTATAGAGCTCAAAAAATGGACTTTGGATGAAAAAGTTATGCCAATTCAGGCTCCTGGGGGTCAAAACAGGCAAACAGGACCTTTGGAGAAAATCGCGATTTTCTGAACTTTCAGAGAATCGCGATTTTGTGAGCTTTCAGAGAATCGTGATTTTGTGAACTTTCAGAGAATCGTGATTTTGTGAACTCAGAAAATCGCGATGTTGAGCACAAAATCGTGTTTCAGAAAATCGCGATGTTGAGCACAAAATCGTGTTTCTGAAAATCGCGATGTTGAGCACAAAATCGTGTTTTTGAAAATCACGATTTTGACTCAGAGAATCGTGATTTACAAAATCGTGTTTTTTCACAAAATCGTATTTTCTCAAAATCGTGTTTTTGACAAGAAAATCGCGATGTTGAGCACAAAATCGTGTTTCTGAAAATCACGACGTTGAGCACAAAATCGTGTTTTTTGAAAATCGCGATTTTGACTCAGAGAATCGTGATTCACAAAATCGTGTTTTTTTCACAAAATCGTGTTTTCTCAGAATCATGTTTTTAACAAGAAAATCGCGATGTTGAGCACAAAATCGTGTTTATGAAAATCGTGATTTTGAGCACAGAATCGTGTTTTTAGAGAATCGTGTTTTTTGACATGAAAATCGCGATTTTGAGCACAGAATCGTGTTTCTGAAAATCGCGATTTTGACTCAGAGAATCGTGATTCATAAAATCGTGTTTTTTGCTGAAAATCGTGATTTGTGAGAATCGCGATTTTGAGCCCGCTGAAAATCGTATTTTCTCAGAATCATGTTTTTGGCATGAAAATCGCGATGTTGAGCACAAAATCGTGTTTTTAGAAAATCGCGATTTTGAGCAAAAATCGTGATTACACAGAATCGCCTTTTTTTTCACAAAATCGTGTTTTTTACTGAAAATCGTGATTTTTTGAGAATCGC